>CAUYON010027018.1:0-18506 GCA_963573935.1 Arctocebus calabarensis | reverse complement strand
GAGACAGAGCCTCAAGCTGTCACCCTGGATAGAGTGCTGTGGCATCACAGCTCACAGCAACCTCCAATTCCTGGGCTCAAGCGAGTCTCTTGCCTCCGCCTCCCAAGTAGCTGGGACTACAGGTGCCCGCCACAACGCCCAGCCATTTTTTTTTTTTTTTTTTTTGGTTGCAGCCGTCATTGTTGTTTGGCGGGCCAGGGCTGGATTCGAACCCACCAGCTCAGGTGTACATGGCTGGCGCCTTAGCCCATTGAGCCACAGACGCCAAGCTGGCCTGGCTTATTTTTATGACATGTGGTTTTTTTGTTTGTTTGTTTGTTTGTTTTTGCTGCAGCCGTCATCGTTGTTGTTTTTGGCAGGCCCAGGCTGGATTCGAACCTGCCAGCTCAGGTGTACGTGGCCGGCGCCTTAGCCCGCTGAGCCAAGGCCTGGCTTATTTTTAAACAAGAGACTTTGACATGGACAAATCAAAACAACCAGACCCATGTCAAAGGCTCCAAATTTTCCCTGAAACAGAGTAGCTGAATCAAAATGACCTGCTTTAGTACTGAACATGTTATTTTTAAAATGGAATTTTTTTACTTTAAGACATTCATGAAAGTTATAGAAAGATTGGAAAAATAGTACAAAGAATTTATTTTCTAAGCCATTTGAAAGTAAGTTGCAAACCTGATGCCAAACTCCTCAAACATATATCAGTTACCTATAAATAAGGGCATTCTTCTCCACAACCATAATAACTCCATGCACACTGTTACTACCATCTAATCCCCAGCCCTCAGCAATATTCCTCCTTTGATAATGTTCCTTCGATAATGTTCTCTATAGCAAAATGATCTAGTTCAAAATCAAACGTCACATGTGGTTGCCAAGCCTAAATATGAGTCACCTCATTCAGTTTGGAGCAATTCTTCAGTCTGTCTTTGACTTTGATGACATTTCAAACATTATTGGAAAGTTATTCCATAGAATACCCCTCAGTTCGGGTTTGTCTGATATTTCCTTACTATCAGATTGCGATTATACATTTTTCAGTGGTACTATCACTGAATTAGTGCTATCCTCTTCTTACATTCTGTCGGTGGCCCATGGCTTTATTTTATGCCATTACTGATGTTCTTTTTTAACATTTGATTAGGTTGGTATCTGCCACTATAAAGTTGCTGATTTTTTCTTTGTAATTAATAAATATTTTGTAGGGAATTATCTTCAAACGATGTAAATATCTGATTCTTCATCAAACATTCAATTTATTTATTTGTATCTGTATGGATTCATGGTTTCCTATTTTATTTAATGAGTTACAGTCTTTTACTGTCACTATTAATTTTAGTGCCCCGATTGTCCTTTATGTGACTCGTGGCAGTTCCTTCAAGGTGGCTTGTGTGTCCTTTTGATGTGTCTCCATTATTTTTTGAGTACCTCCTGGCTTTATGGCACAAGATAGTTCAGTCTTTTTGTACACTTTTCTTGCTCTAGCCCTGGAATTAGCCATTCCTCCAAGAAGCCCTGGTTTCTTTTAGTTAAATGGCACAGAAGACCAAGGTCTGAGTGGCAGGTATGCTCATATGTTTTAGGGGGGGGTCACTGTACCTAAGCTCCCTTGGAGAACAGAGCTAAGGAAATAGGAAATATATCCAAAACCTACTGACTCAGAGTCTGCCGTTTTTCCCACACCCCCCGAGGATTCATATGCAGCTTGAAGTTTGAAAGCGCTGCTCACCTGCGCAGCGGCCTAGGCTATCCAAGCTAGCTTTGGGGAGTCAGCCATTCCAGCTGCTCTTCGGGCATCAGGAAGGAGGAAGGCGCAAACAAATTTGCCTCCTGTTGAGTCAGTACCTTTGGTCCCAGAAATATCTCAAGACAAGTCTGCTAATACCTCGTTGCTTAGAACTCAGTCCATGGCTACCTGTGAGGGAGGTAGGCAAACGTGGCAATGGGCCCAACTAAAAGAAGATTGTGTTCTGTTCTAAGGACAAAGGGGCTGATAGCTACCAGGTCGGTACAAGAGTCCCTGCCCTGTTGGCCTTATTTGGTAACAGCATGCTGGGAGATTGTTGGCAATAGCAGCCAACACTGAGCACAGTGACCAGTCCCCCCGTATGTGGACAGGGAGCTCATCATGGTAGACCCAGAATTGAAGCACAAAAGTAAAATCCCTAACCAAAGCCTCCTTTTCATTTAGACTCTATTACCTTCATGCCCACCAATCTCACCTTCTACCTTGCCGCAGACTGCAACCAGGGCCAGAATCAAGGAGCAACCAAATAGAACAGTAAGTTTGGAAGGCACGCTTCGGTAGGACAGCTCAGCTGGCAGACTCTGAAAACAGACTGCCCAAGTTCAAAACCAAGTGCCACTGCCAATCAGCTGTAGGGCTTTCAATAATTTATGTCTCCTTGCTAGGGCTCAGCATCTTGTGTTAAAATGGGCATGAATGTGGGACTACCTCGAAGGTTACTGTAAAGATGTAGTGGACATCATCCTTACGCAAAGCTCTTGGAGCGCCTGGCCAACAGTGAGCTCCAGAAATAGGAGTTACTAATTCTCAGCAGAGCTGAGATAGAACCTCTCTGGAGGCAGCCCTGATGGTGGGCATGGGCCTGTCCACAGAAAGCATGGAAACTACCAACCGAGAAGTGCCATGAATTTGCTTTAATCCTTTAAGCCCTGTATTTCTACCAGTTTAGAGAAGATTGCAACGAGCTCTAAATTCTATACCCTTGTGACGAATGCCTGGGACTTTCCTGTTTTGTTATTTTGTGGGACACTATCCTTTACCCGAGTTTCAGTTTCCTTTCTTGACTACTTGAATTCTTTCCAACAGATTTCTTTAAACAATACTTCCCCCCCCCAAAAAAAGACAAGCAAATAAACTGATGTGCTAGATATAACATCTGACTTTGCACACGTCCTCTCCACAATAAAGCCTATGGCCACTGCTGCCCTTTATGAGGACTCAGCGAACCCTGGCAAGTCCACATTCATCTTTGGACACGTGAGAAGTGATACTATCATTTTCTTAGACAAACATCCTGGGCGATTTGGCTCCTATTACTTGGTTGTTAATACAACCAGTTCAGCTGAGTATCTTGGGGAACCTTGAAAGACCAGTTCTGGTTATTTTAACCTCCTCCCTGGCTTATTACATTGGTTTATAATTCTAACACATTTGCCAATAGCTTCTAGGTGTCACTGAAAGAAATACCTAAGATAAACAAAGAGCTTTTTTTATTCTTAAGATTTTTGTCTCCATGACATATCAGGGAAGATTTAAAGAAAGCCAAAGGGTGCTTAAGTGTGTGTGTGTGTCTTTGTGGGTGTTTATGCAAATCTGGGACTGCATGTTCCCCAGCTTTAGTTCCTTCTGTCACTTCCCAGAAGGCTGAAATTGTTGGAACTGATCCCTCTGCCCTTTTAAACTCTGATTCAAGCTGGGGGCATGGTGCCACCCGGTTGGCACCTTAGGGGCCAGCGAAGTGTCTGAGAAGAGTAACAGTGCCCCTACTGGTGCGTGCCAATGACCTGGACTTGACAGTAGGAAATCTCCCCAAGGGCCTCCCGAAGCAGGAGGATTGCATGCCTGGTGTCTGGCCCAGTGGCACCTGCAAACTGCTGATTAACAGCCAATATAAATGTGGCATTTTGTGGAAGCTGAGCTTCCATGCCGTCTCCGCAGTGGGCTGTGTCTTCTGGGGATAGCTGGGGTCTGTTCGGCTTGGTCTCTCACTTTTTTCCTGGTAACTACATCCCTTTTTCTTCAGGGAATTTCTCTCAACCCTTGGTGAATCTAGTGAGTTAGATTAGTCCCAGCGCCTGATGCTGCCATCGGAGTAAGAAGAGGACCACATTTAGTCCTGCACCCTCTGGACATTGTTGAGAAAGCTATTATAGTAAGCTGGGCTCATTCTGGGCAGCAATCTCTCCCTTACCTGCCAGGTCTTGCTGACTTCACCTCCTCTATTTCTTTCCTGTCCCCCTCTCCTCCCACCCAGTCCCAGCTGTTATCTTCTCTCTGATGTCCCTTATTCACTCTGGGTCACCTCTGTCCAGCCTACTTGCAGCTGGAGTGCTTCTATCAAAAGACACATAGGATTGTTTTTGTTTTGTTTTTTTGTAGAGACAGCCTCTCACTTTATTGCCTTTGGTAGAGTGCCGTGGCGTCACACAGCTCACAGCAACCTCCAGCTCCTGGGCTTAGGCGATTCTCTTGCCTCAGCCTCCCAAGTAGCTGGGACTACAGGTGCTATTTTTTTGTGGCAATTTGGCCAAGGCTCGGTTCGAACCCGTCACCCTCAGCATACGGGGCCGGTGCCCCACCCACTGCACCGCAGGCATCATCCAACACATAGGATTGTATCAACCCACTCACCGACTTTAATCCTGGCTTCCCATGGCCCTAGAATAAAGACAAAATTCCTTGATGTGGCTCATCAGCCCTGGACTTCTCCCTCCCCCTTTCTGCTATTACCTTGCACCTCTCTCTCTGCTGGCCCTTTTCATTCTGCTACTTAGACAGTTTCTATTATCAACATGCTGCTTTCACATACTGGTCCTTCTGTCCAGCATGCCCTTGCCCTAATCCTTCACCTCGGTAACTCATCCTTTTGATCTTAGCAAAGATAGCATTTCCTTAGGGAAGCTTTCCAGGACCTCCAAGGTCACGTCCTTCCTGTATGCTCTTCTGTGCCCTTTATCTCTGCCTCAAAGCACTTGCCACAGTGCGATTTTGCACTTATTGGCCAATTGATTCACGTTGTCTCTCCCACTGATTATGAACTCCATAAGCCTAGGCACAGGGTCAGTTTTGCTCGCGATTGTTGTTGAACGACTGACAGTGAGTGAATTGGTCCAAGGAGCGTGCATCCAACATAGACTGGGCAAACTGGAGCCTTGTCCCCAGAATTTCTCATATCAAAAGTGGAAGAGGCGGGCTCTGGGCTGCAGATGTCCATCTTTCCTGCCTCTGGTGCTCACCTGTCTACAAAATAATACCTGGCAGACCAGGTGTGGTGGCTCATGCCTATTATTCCAGCTCTTTGGGAGGCCAAGATAGAGGATTGCATGAGGCCAGGTGTTCATGATCAGCCTGGGCAACATATGGAGACCTTGTCTCTACAGAAAAATAGAAAACTTAGATGGGCGTGGTGATACATGCCTGAAGTTCCAGCTACTTGGGAAGCTGAGGCAGGAGGAGTTCTTAGAAAGCCCAGGAGTTGGAGGTTGCAGTGAGCTATGATTGGGTCATTGTGCTCCAGCCTGGTAGCAGAGGGAGACCCTGTCTCAAAACAATAAGAGTAATAATAATGATAACAACACCTGCAAGGTCTTGCCAGGATGAGGTCCCTCACTCCATCCCCAGACCCCTGAGCTCGGGAGTTCTTTCTTCAGTTCTCCAATCCTCCCCAAGACATTCCCAGTTGTGAAGCAATAGCTCTTCAGTTTATATAAGCTTGTTTGAGCTGGACTTTTGTCACCTGGAATAGAAAGATCCTTGGCTAAGGCAAGTTAACCTGCTCTCCTGGGCCTAGAGATGCAAGACTGGAGAGACGTTAGGTTAAGACATTTAAAAAAGAACTTGTCCAAGGGCAAGCTAAACATTCCATATGATATGGCTTATCTGCCTACTGCGATTAGACTGGACAGAGGCCCATTACCTGCCATAGGAAAGGTGCTCCTGACTTGCTGGCAAGCATTTTGGGGCATGGCTGAAGTATTTCATTTGAATGCTGAGTTCATCTTTGCAGCAACTAAGCAGTCACATGTCTAACCAGCCATGCGGTCATGTAATGTACACGATTGTGCACCTACTATGAGCAAAGTAGAGCCTACTGGAAACAAAGCAAATACAAGTCAGCCCCTTGAGAGGTTTAACATATGGTTTGTTAGGGAGTGTGGTATAAACGTAAAGAACAAGACAGGAAGTGCCCAGCACTTTCATCAGGGAGCTCCTCCCCAAAAGGCTGCATGAGGGGACTTCACGCGGGCTTCAGAGCCAGAAAGACCCCAACAGTGAATGTCAGCTATGTGGCTCACTGCCACTCAGCCTTCCTTCGCCTCCTCTGCTGTAAAATACGATAATTCCCATGCAGGTTATCAGGAGGATTAACTGAGATAAAGTACCTTAGCAGCAAAGCAGAGAGGCACCCAGCAAATTGGAGTGAATGTGCTCAGTGGTACTTGGAGGGCCACCTGGAAAAAGCCTTTGCCCAGAATAATACGCCCTCTCACCCTCACAGGAGCCATGGCATTTGGAAGCTCAGCGTTAGGATTTTGGTTTTGAGGCTTATGATCTGAGTGCTAGAAGACTCTTGTTTAAATGCAAATGTATTATGTAACGTAAGTGCTAAAACAGTGAATAATTGGAAAATGTGAACACTTATCAAAGATCAGTTACATTGCAGAGTACAATGGCTCAGGCCTGTAATCCCAGCACTTACTTTGGGAAGCCAAGGTAGAAGGATCACTTGAGGCCAGTTGTTCAAGAAGACCAGGCTGGGCAATATAACAAGACCCTCATCTCTTAAAAAAAAAAAAAAATTAGCCTGGTATGGTGGTGGGCATCTGTAGTCCCAGCTACTTGGGAGGCTGAGGCAGGAGGATCTGTTGAGCCCAGGAGTTCGAGGTTATAGTAAGCTATGTAATGCCACTGCACTCCACCTCAATAATAGAGTGATACCTTGTCCCTTAAAAAAATCAGTTAAGTTGACTAGCAAAGGGCAGACTAGGAAGGAGGACCTGGAAACTTGGAGAGGAAGGCAAACGACAGTATGACCTTGCTGCATGCTGTGGGCTGTGGCACGTGCTTTTCATGCCCGGTTGACCTTGCACAATTGACCAAGCTCTTGGTGGCTCAGTTTCCTCATCTGAAGAGCCTAAGAACAGCATCTCTCTCATAGGATTGTTTTGATAATTAATTAGGATAATACATGAAAAGCACATGCTACAGTGTCTGGGCAAGCCAGCCTTGGAGCCTGATCCTGTCTGAGTGGGTAGGAAGCACTGAGGTCACAGTACATCCAGTGAGGGGGGGACACCACGAGAAGAGGGGGTGCTCAGGTCCCCTGCTGCTGGGACAGATAAGGATGCTGTGGTAACACTACCATGTCCTGCTTCCCAGCCAAGATGGCCACTGATGCAGCTGGATCTCTTGATGGTGGAAACCTGAAAGAAAAAGATGTGAGCAGATTTCACTTACCTCGAGGAAATCAGTCCCTGAACTTCCCCCAGTTCTGTGAATGGCCTGTAAGGTGTGTTCTCTCCTCTTTTACTTTCCAAGGCCTGAGATGTGCTCTGTATCTAGTATTCTAAGGACAGATGAACTGACCATAAACTGATGCAGACGGGAAAGATATTCTGCTAAAAAACCAACAAGCAATGTAAACTCCGAGACTTCTTGTTGCAACAGTCCACAGGGGGGCATTGCACGCCAATTCTTACTTGGTGGAATTTTCCATTCCATCACCAGACACCAGGAGAAACCACTCCCAGACAAAGACAAGGGACAAGGCCGGTATTTACCTTAATGGGCTTCCTGTCTGGCTTTTATTAATCCATCTCCTCTTCTGCTTGAAGGGCAAGGCCGATTTCTTTTTTAATCTCTCTCTTTGAGATTTGGAGAGCATCGCAGGGTTGGTGTGGGTTCCCAAGCACTGACCAGCCAGCTGCAGCAGGAGATCTGAGCAGCTCTCGACACATGTTCAATCCTCAGGGCTGTCCGTTGGAGACGCTGATTCAATAGGCCTGGGGTAGGAGGCTGGTAACAGCTTTATTGAGATATATTTCACATACCACACATTCACACAGTTAATGTGTACAATTTAATGTTTTGTTTTGTTTTGAGACAGAGTCTCACTATGTTGCCCTCGGTAGAGTGCCATGGCTTCACAGCTCACAGCAACCTCCAGCTCCTGGGCTTAGGCGATTCTCTTGCCTCAGCCTCCCAAGTAGATGGGACTACAGGTGCCGGCCACAATGCCGGGCTATTTTTTGTTGTAGTTTTGCCGAGGCCAGATTTGAACCCTCCACCCTCCATATATGGGGCTGGCGCCCTCCTCACTGAGCCACAGGCACTGCCCAATTTAGTGGGTTTTTTGTCTATCCAAAGAGTCATGCAACCATCACCATGATTAATTTTAGAACATTTTCATCAGCCCAAAAAGAAACTTTGCGCCCTTCACTGCCACTTCCCAAGCCCCCTGCTTCCCCAGCCCTGGACAAGCACTACTTCCTTCCTTCTGCACAGAGTCACCTATCTGGGACATCATGCAGATGGGATCGTCTGTGACCTTCCATAGTTCAGTCCTGAGGTGGTGTGGACCAACTCTCCATTGTTTGGGGGGGTTTTTGAGACAGAGTCTCAAGAGTCTCAAGCTGTCACCCTGGGTAGAGTGCTGTGGCTCACAGCTCACAGCAACCTCCAACTCTTGGGCTTAAGAGATTCTCCTGCCTCAGACTCCCAAGTAGCTGGGACTACAGGCACCCCCCCCATGCCCAGCTATTTTTTTTGTTGCGGTTGTCATTGTTTTTAGCTGGCCCGGCTGGGTTCAAACCCGCCAGCCTTGACGTATGAGGCTGGCGCCCTACCTGCTGAGCTACGGTGCGGCCCTCTTCTTTGTTTTTTTTTTAGGGGCAGATAACATTCCGCTTTTTGGATATCCACATTGTATTTGCTGAGCCATCCTTTGGAGGGCTTCTACCTTTTGACTGTTAAGAATGCTGCTGCTATGTTTATTCATGTGTGTGGACAAAGCTCAATCTTAACGTGCTCCTTTAAAAATACGTTCTCAACTGGGGCTGATTTTGCCCCCACCGGGGACATCCGGCAATATAGGGAGACATTGTTGGTTATCACACTGGGGGGGTGCTGCTCCTGGAGCAAGTGGGCAAAGGCCAGAGGTGCTGCTAAACACCCTGCCCCCCGCAGGGCGGCCCCCAGCGCAGTCATCCTGGGGAAGCGTCCCCAGCGCCTGGCTGGACAGTCTCTGCCTGAGGTGACTCATGTGCAAAGCCAGGAGGTTTGGGAAGTGCTGGGGGTCCTCATTCTCCCTCCTTCCAGTTGAGCCATGTCTGGACAATTCCAAACTTATAAAACCCAGACTTATTTTCAAAAATGCCTTCAAAGAGAGATGACTCACATTTTTTTAGAACACTTCATAGAGTCTGAAATTTATCGTTTATACTAGGGGTTCTTAACCCAGGATATAGGGCTGCAGGGGATTATAAACCACCTGAAACATCCTACAGAGTTGTAGGCACACGCACGTTTTTCAGAGAGAGAATCTCAATTCTACCCCCAGATTTGAGGAGCAATATTTTATAACTTCCACCCAGATAGCCAGCTTGCTTGCTTGCTTCCTTCCTTCCTTCCTTCTTTCCTTCCTTCCTGACTCCCTCCCTTCCTTCCTTCTTTCCCTCCTTCCTCCTTTCCTCCCTCCCTTCCTTTCTTCCTTCTTTTCTTCCTTCCTTCTTTCCTTCCTTACTTTCTTCTGGGTCTCACTCTGTTGCCCAGGCTGGAATACAGTGGTATCATCATAGCTCACTGCAACCTCAAACTCCTGGGCTCAAGCGATCCTCCTGCCCCTGAGTAGCTGGGACTATAGTGCTCACCATGCCAGCTAATTAAAAAAAAATTTTTTTTTTTCTCACTATTGTGTCTAAGCTGGTTTTGAACTCCTGGCCTTAAGCAATCCTCCTGCCTCAGTTTTCCAAATGTTGGTATTACAGGTATGAGCTACCATGCCTGGCCACCCCAGAGTTGTTAATGAGAATATTTTGAAGAAAACTAAAATTGGATTAGGAAACAAAAGAAGTGGGAGTGGGAACAAGGGAGGGGTGGAGAGAGGGGTTATTTTAGCTGGGATAGTCAGGGAAGGTGACACCACCTCTGCAGTGAGGTGACACTGTATAAAAACCTGAATGAAGAGAGGGACGGACCCAGAAAACATCTAGACATGAGAGAATAGCCAAACACAAGGTCCTGGGGCAGGATTTGGCTTGGTAGGTCTAGAAAGAAGAGGGCAAGAATGTGTGGGGTGAGAGAACAGAAAAGAACCCGCTGCGTCACTCAGCATGACCCGTTTGTGGGTCATGACCTCCCACCGGTGAAGAGTCTCAAGTCTTTGTATCAGGTCTTGTACCAGATCATGGAATATGCTCCATAAATGTTTATCTAATAAGGGTAAATTAATCCCTAACACGTATAACCTCTCCATCTACAAATTAGGATATCAATATTCTAGTCTCAATTGTTCACTTCCTACTTCCATGCACAATCCAACTGAGAGAAGTGATATTTAGGAGCTCTCCAAAGGTTTGTTTTTCTAAAAAGTGGTAGTCTGCAGCTCACAAGGAGGTGTGTCCGGAGTCACCACCAGCTGATAACAGCAATGCAAGTCCTTTGCTTGGTTCTTCCAGGTGAGTGGGTCCAATTCCCTGGAATGCCATGATTATGTACGACTGCTTATGTGCCATCAGTGCTTACCAAAATTTGCTCATGTTTCCTGGGGACAGACACCATATGCAGAGAGGACCCTGCCTGCCACTCCTTGCTCACTGCCGTGGCCTTCTTCCACTGTGATGGGGGCATGGCGGAGCTGGAATCCCTGCCAATTTTAGGCAAGAAGCTTTGTTATTATTGCATCATCGATGTTGTTTAGATGGGATCACAGCTTTTTAAGTTTTTCTTACAATTGAAAGCTAACTTTCTGTTTCTCTTTATCCTTAGCAATTTGATTTGCTATAGCTTTGCTTTGTAAACCCTGCAGGCTGTGGTAGGGAATGTTCCACCAACACTTTTCCATTACTGAGGTTGCTAAGTTGGTTTTTGCATGTATTTGTCATTTGGGTCTGTCCCCAACTTCCCTTTGACTTTATTGTAGTAACAGCATTCCTCTTTCCCCTCGGAGACCCCCTCCCTCCCTCCATGTGGCCCTGGTGGGGCTGTGTATCTTGTTGCTTTGCTTCCTCTGCCTCCCTGTGCCCCGTTCCCCAAGGCTGCCCGGCTAGCCAGGCAAACCAAGAGCCCTGCCTTTCCTGGTCACAGAGAAGACCCCTGGGTTCAGGAAAGGGGTGCGACTCACACTAGACCATCTGGGTCCTCCTTACGAGTTGGCATTCATTAGGAGAGATGGGGTTGTCCTCTTCCTCTAAGATAATGGTTCTTAAATCTAACACTTTCTTTAAATAAACAGTATTTTGTTGTTATATATATCTCTATCTATCTATCTATATATATATATATATATTTTTTTTTTTTTGTAGAGACAGAGTCTCACTTTTTCGCCCTCGGTACAGTGCCGTGGCGTCACACAGCTCACAGCAACCTCCAACTCTTGGGCTTAGGCGATTCTCTTGCCTCAGCCTTCGGAGTAGCTGGGACCACAGGCGCCTGCCACAATGCCTGGCTACTTTTTGTTGCAGTTTGGCCGGAGCTAGGTTTGAACCCTCTACTTTCAGCCACAGGCGCCGCCCCTGTTGTTGTACTTTTAATATACTGACAGGGAATTCATAAGTAAAGCACAGGTCATTTAAGAAGTAAATGTGATGGGGCAATGCCTGTGGTTCAGTGAGTAGGGCGCCCGCCCATATACCAAGGGTGGCGGGTTCAAACCTGGCCCTGGCAGAACTGCAACAAAAAAAATAGCCGGGCGTTGTGGCAGGCGCCTGTAGTCCCAGTTACTTTGGAGGTTGAGACAAGAGAATGGCCTAAGCCCAGGAGCTGGAGGTTGCTGTGAGCCATGAAGCCATGGCACTCTACCAAGGGTGACAAAGATGAGACTCTGTCTCAAAGAAGTAAATGTGATGCCCTAGTTGTAATACAAAAGTGAAATTAAAATAGCTTCTAACAGAATAAAATCATGTATAAAAGTAGCACACGATGAAATAATAATGCATAAATACGTAAATGCATGGGTATGGTTACATTAGAACACTTGCTGAGGGAGTCAGATGCTTGCCCCAGACAACTAGAATCACCGGGAGTGTGACAGCGGCAGGCTTAGCCATGTGCAGATGTGAGTGACCTCGCCATTGATGATGTGTTTTCCGAAACAGTGAAATAGTGAAAAGCCCTTGGTAAAATTTCAAACAAACAAAAAAGCAATTTTCCCTTACTTTACACATGGTAGTTCATGGACAAGTGAGTGTATGTACAAGAAATACTTTGCTTATATATAAAATGAGGTTAAGTGTAGGCGTGGTTAATTACAGGCTTTCCACCCACATAAATGTACAGTTGGACGTTAGACAGTTGTGTGAGACACAGGACGATACTTTGTGTAGAACTGTCCCATGCTTTGCGTCATACCTAGAATCAAGTTCAAGCAGTAGCTTCCCGCCAAGGTGGCAACCAAATCTATCTCCACGGATTTCCAGGATTCCCTCTAGGGGGCGCTACTCCCATTCCCCTCGCCGAGCACACCGTTCTGGGACTGTGAGTGACTGTTAACTGCCCAGACACTGGAGCTACTTGCTGCCATTCCTCCCTACTTCGTGGAAGCAGCAAATGCAGCCAACAAGGAGAGGAAAGCAGAAATGAGAGGTGGTGAGAGTGTGAGAGTGAGGCACTGTCTTTTTTTTTTAGAGACAGAGTCTCACTTTATCGCCCTCTGTAGAGTACTATGGCGTCACACAGCTCACAGCAACCTCCAACTCCTGGGCTTAGGCGATTCTCTTGCCTCAGCCTCCCGAGTAGCTGGGACTACAGGCGCCCACCACAACGCCCCGCTATTTTTCTGTTTTGCAGTTCGACTGAGGGTTTGAACCCACCACCTTCAGCATATGGGGCCGGCACCCTACTGCTGAGCCACAGGCGCTACGCCGAGGCACTGCCTTGAAGATGTTATTTGAGCTCCTGGATCCATGTATGCCTGACATCAGATAACATCTGTATTTCTCAATTTACGTGGATATTACATTTCCTTTCTTCTTGAATTACATTGAATTCAGTTTCTTTTTTTTTTTTTTTTTATTGTTTCAGATTAATCTGTCTTCCTCAGCGAAGGTTCTATTCATTTCTCTTGCCCAGTGGTAGACGGGATCGTTTGCTCTTTTTTGTTGTTGTTGATCTGATTTGAATTTAGTTTCTGACATATGTAACCAAAACTAAAAATCAGACTGATCCTAATCCCTAGTTCAAAAGGCAGTTGTATATACAATTTAGCTTTTTTTTTCTTGTTTAATGATATTTTAGTATTACCATGGGTTTCTTTTTAATTCTGGAAAATAAGACTAGAAAAGGGAAATGAACTCCAGGGTGCTATGTCCCAGTATATCAGACTCGGTAAAACCTATGAGTAAATGGCCCATGTTTTCTTTTTCTCATAGAATGGCTTTACACACACACACTCATATGGTATGGTCACTGTCTGAGTACAGCTGATTAGCCCAGGGATGGACCAACCAAGTTCTCTTTCCCGGAAACTCTATACCAGGTTGCCAGTGGACTAAATCACTCTCTAAGGCTGAAACTGTTACAGGTGACCTGAAAACTAGAGTGAAGGAGGGGAGGCTGTGCAGTGGCTACCTCTGCCAGGTGATTTAAGGGAAAGGGGAAAACCGGCTAGTAGGTATGCGGAAAGAGAAATAAAGAATTTAAGAAACTTCTAGTTTCTTAGTTCTAAGACCCCACCCTTCTTAGATCCAATGTATCCTGCCCTTCAGTCCTACAAGAACTCCTGTGTCGCTAAGTAATTTTTCCCTTTTTATTTATATTTAGAGTGGGCTTCTACTATTTGCCTCTAAAAAGCTGTAAGCTAGCAGTTTTTTCCTATAGGTATTTTAAACTCCCTCCTTGCATCGAATGAGATCAGATTAGATCAGAAAGCCACATAGCACAGTGGGGTTAGCCCTAGAGAATTACCTTTGGGGGCTGGGAGGTAATGTGCTGCCCCTGGCTTTTTTTTTTTTTTTTTTTTTGAAACCAAGTCTTAGTCTATCACCCTGGCCAGAATGTAGTGATGTCATCGTAATTCACTATAACCTCAAACTCAAGAGGCTCAACCACCTTCCTGCCTTAGCTTCCCAAGTAGCTGGGACTAACAGCGCCCACCAGCAGGCCCAGCAAATTTTTTTAATTTTTAGTAGACATGGGGGTCTCACTCTTGCTTAGGCTGATCTGGAACACCAGGCCTCAAGTGATCCTCCCATCTTTTGAACCTCCCATCTTGGCCTCCCACAGTGTGCTTAGGATAACAGGCACTGCACCTGGCCTGCCCTTGGCTTTAATCAGAGGTCAATACAAGAAACCACCATAGCTGTGGTTCAAATCCAGGCTCTGATGCTCGTCCTTAGTGTATCTTTGGGTAACTTTCCTGATCTTTAAATTTGGGACAATAGCACCCCACCTCCCTGGGTCTCAAAGAGATGAAGAAGTAAGTATGCTTAGCACACTTAGGTCAGTGCCTAGACCTAAGTCAGGGCTCAGGAACATCTTTCTCCTATGCTCTCTCCTTTCTTCCTTGTCACCTTTCTAGGAAGGGGAGCCAAACCAGTGTGTGCAGATGTCAACCAGATCTTCCAAGAGTATTGGCACAAAGGGCAAGACTTCTCTTGGGCTTGAATTTTAATCAGAAATTCTGACAAAGCCCAGAATGACAGAGGAGAAAGGGGTCTCAGAGGTTATCTAGTGCAACCCTTAACTTTATTTGATATTTTAAACATTTTTTATCACGGCAAGAGTCACATGTAGGTTAAAGAGTCAACTAGTCCTACAAGATTTCTGCAGACAACAGTAGTCTCAGGCCTCGCCCTAGCATTTCTCTCTCAGAAGGCAACCTCTTCCCGGATCTGGGTGATAACCTCCATGCCACCAAATGCGTGCTTGGGATGTCACATCTTACTTTCCTGATTAACACTGTCTTACTGATCCCCCACATGGAAAGGAAGACCTGCCTGCTCGTGTTGCACACTAGGAAGCTGAAGTGGCTGGACACTGGATCAGACAACTGAGGGTGAGGCCAGAGGCCCTGCAGTTATTGACGTTCCTTAGTATTTTCTCACACTCGAGTTTGAGAGCCACCGCTAAAGCAGAGAGAGAGAAAGAGAGAATAAGAGAGAGAAAGAGAACACCTTTTTTGAGGCAGAACTTCAGACATTTAAATCTTGGCTTTGACGCTTTTTGATGATGTCATCTTGAGCAAAACTTTTCTTCCTTTTCTTTTTCTTTTTCTTTCTTTCTTTTTTTCTTTGAGACAGAGTCCCTGGGTAGACTGCCACGGCATCATAGTTCACAGCAACCTCAATCTCTTGGACTCGGGCGATCTTATTGCTTCAGGCTCCTAAGCAGCTGGGACTATGGGCGCCTGCCACAATGCCTGGCTAATTTTAGTATTTTTAGTAGCGACAGGGTCTCATTCTTGCCCAGACTGATCTTGAACTCCTGAGCTCAAGCAACCCACCCCCCTCAACCCCCCAGAGTGCTAGGATTACAGGCATGAGTCACCATGACCAACTAAGCAAAACTTTTTCTAAGCCTCAATTTCTTTTTCTCTGAACTGGGCACATTTTTAAGGATTTCTGGGTACAAAGTGGGATGACATGGACAAATGCTGTGCTAAGATGAGTGATGATTGGGAGTTCTAGCTACGGAAGCTTGGGTACATCATTCGCTTCTCAGAGCCTTTTTTCCTCGTCAGTGCATTGAGCAGATGATACTGACCTCACAGTGTCATTTGGAGGATTACGTGAAGTAGGATTTGTAAAGTAAAACAAAGCAAAACAAAAGCCTTCATGTGGCTGCATGACCCCCTGTGCTCAGCACCCCAGCCCCTCCCCTCCAGGTCACTGGTCTCTGCTCTGCTTCTCCAAGAGAACTTGGCTTCTCCTACTTGCTGTTTTCCTGCCCAGACTCATTCCCACCGTCTACACTGCCTCTTCACCTGGCTAATCCTGACTCACATTTCAGGCCACAGTTAAATGGCCCTGGTCCAGCTCAGCCTTCCCTGTCCCCGCACTCAGGGGCTGCTGCCCCGGGCACAGTCACTGCTCTGCCTCTGCGCTCGCCTGTCACGGAATGGATGGATCAGTTCCACTTGTGTTCTCCTTGCTGAGGGTCTGGTTTCCCCATCAGACTATGTGAGCACAGGGCATCCACAGCAGAGCCCACAGTGCCAGACCCACCGTAGGTGTCCACTGAAGATTCAGGCTCTTCCCTCTTGAGTGAATACAGGCACCGTGTTTGGCCAGCTCACTACCATAGCCACCAGCTCAACCTTGCCCCTACAACTCCCTGACTAGAGATGCAGAAAAGCTGGTTGTCCCCAAGTTCATGTTTACTTAACTGAAATCAAAGTCTGATAATAGCCGAATAGTCAAACAAGCTTGGCAGGCAGGGAGCTTAGCATGTCATTATTTACAGTGTACCGTGGCATGGCTGAAAATGACCTTTCTTTATCCCAGCCATCGAGCTGTGGCTCTTGTTTCTGTTGAAGAAACACAATCTTTATGTGACCCTTTCAAGATAAGACTTCAATTGGTAGGGAGGGCCCCACTCAGACTGCTTCAGATCTGTGGGGTGTTATAATTCACATGGTATCCTCATAACTGAGGAAGAGGAAAAGCCAAAAAAAGAATCAAAAGCAGAAACAAAACTTCTCCGACAAAGCATTCTGCGAGGCCCGTGCATTCAAAAAGGGTTGGTTGGGTCATTTCCAGTGGTACTGTAGAGAAAAAAGCTATTTCCCTCTTTTAACATTCAAACACAAAGACCCTATTCTGTGACAATCATATATTCCTGATATTCAGTGACTTATTTTCAAAAGTAAATTTTTTTTTAAATTAGGCCTACTGTGCTACGATACTCTGTTATTAGAACAGAAATATCTTACACTGAGCAGATGCCTACCTAGACACGTGCTTCTCTGAAGCAACAGCTGAAATGGATGTCACAGAGGGGACTTAACCAGGTGAGGACAGTTGAGATGAGAAAGGATGATGGTTATTGAGAGCCTGGGTACTGCAAATACATGGTGCAAAGGCCGTCTCTCCCCACCCCTGTCTGCAACAGGCGTTGCTAAGTGATAGCAGCAGTTTAACATGGCAGTTGATAGGCTTTCCATGCTGTCTGGGTTTGAATCCTGGCTCTGCCACTTAACAGCTGCGTGATCCAGGACAGTTTTCTCAGTCATGCAGTTGCTCCATTAGCACATCAGGAAAGGAGGAGCAGAGGAGCACCTACTTCATGTCAGGGCCTTGGGTGAGACATTAGATGGTTTAATAGATAAATAGCACCTAGAAGAATATTTGGCCCAAAGTAAGTACTTGAGAAATATTACCTATTAAGAAAAAAAAAATGGACACAAACCAAACACACATTAACAGGTAAACAGATAAACAGTAGGATATACATATAATGGATACTACTGAGCAATGAAAAAGGGAAAAACTGTTACTGTAATATCTACAATAATCTGGATGAATCTCAGAATAAGTACACTGAGCAATAAAAAGCTAGACCAAATGAACATATTGCATGATTCCATTCATATAAGAGTCCCCCAAATGCAGATTAATCTATAGCGCCAGAATGCAGGTCAGGCTTGCTAGGGGATAAGGCAGAGAGAGGCAGGAAGGAGGAATGACGAGGGGGCAGAAGGGAACTTGTCGGGTAGATGATGGGTACCTACCGTGATTGTGATGATGGTTTCACAAGTGTACGCATTTGTTGAAACTTACCAGATTGTGTACTTTCATGTACTGTTTAATGAACATTGTATCTCAATAAAACTATTGGAGAAAAAGAAACAATAGGTGTCACTCTTTCTCACTAATCCCATCCTTCTTATTCACTACCTGGATCACAGTGAGCATTCAGTTCTCTGGTTTTAATGAACTTTCGGATTCATCCACTAGAGAGAATTTATGACTTTGTAACTACCTAGCCCTCTGAACCTCTCTGGGGCTTGGAGTTTTCCATCAGTAGTATGGAATTTCTATGTATTTGCCTTTTCTGGATTGTTGTGAAGATTGAGGGTAGAAATGTTCATCAAAAACCTCCAAAAACCTGTATGGTGTCGAGCAAATATAAGGGGGTGACATATGCTGCTTTAGTTTGGGTGTTTGATGTGTTTGCCAGGACTTGGTCTGCCAGTAGAACTTGATACTAAGTATCTCTAAAAGGAGCCCTTTTACAAACATTATTTGGATTTATGATTTTAGTGTGAATGCTCATTTTATGGCTTATCATTGGGGTCTGTGGAAAGGAGGGATTCAGAACAAGGATGTTGGAATTGAATGGACTCAGACCAGGCTCCTTGGGGAGGCCAGGGCAGTGTTAGCGGAGATGGCTATACATAGGAACACAAAGATCCTATTCTGTGACAATCATATATTTCTGATATTCAGTGATATATATATGTAGGAACTTCTGGGGCATGAGCTAGCCACCTTCAGAACCTTCTTCCATAGGCCAGGGACCCCTGCCCTTGGATGAGTTAGATCCCAGTGCTGGGTAACATTATTGGACCTGGCTTGATCTATTATGTAAAAAAATGGTTTTTCAGTGTTAC
>CAUYON010027016.1:0-11371 GCA_963573935.1 Arctocebus calabarensis | reverse complement strand
CCGTGGCATCACACTGCTCACAGCAACCTCCAGCTCTTGGGCTTAAGCGATTCTCTTGCCTCAGCCTCCCTAGTAGCTGGACAACAGGCGCCCGCCACAGCGCCCGGCTATTTTTTTGTTTTGCAGTTCGGCCGAGGCCGGGCCTGAACCCGCCACCTTCGGTATATGGGGCCAGCGCCCTACTCGCTGAGCCACAGGAGCCGCCCCCTTTTTTTTTTTTTTTTATTGAGACAGTCTCACTTTATCATCCTTGGTAGAGTGCTGTGATATCTTAGCTCACAGTAACCTTATACTCTTGGGCTTATGTGATCCTCTTGCCTCAGCCTCCCAAGTAGCTGGGACTACGTGTGCCCACAACAAAACCCAGCTATTTTAGAGAGGGAGTCTCATTCTTGCTCAGGCTGGTCTCAAACTCCTGAGCTCAAGCAACCCACCTGTCTTATTGGCCTCTCAGAGTGCTGGGATTACAGGTGTGAGCCACCACGCCCAGCCTTGGTTGATTCCTTTTTGATTTTTGATCTTACATATAACATCACAACAATCACACTCCTATAGTGCCTTACATAGTTGTATAAGGATTTTTCAAGTCTATTATAGTGTGCTCATCAGAATGGGCTTTGGACCAGCTCCACCTTCACCACTTTCTGATCTTGGGCAACTGCCTCACTTTCCCCTTCAATAAAATGGGGAACATTAACAGGTCTTGCATTATCGGATATATTATAAGAATAAATGATATAGAAAATACAAAATGCTTAGCTCATTGCCTGGCACACCTAAGTACTCATTAAATATTGTTCTTAATATTTATTGTATCAATAAGATTAATAAATAGTCCTTATTATAATAATGATCACTTCCCAAGAAAGCAAAAACAGGGTAAATTAAGAGTGTAGCAATCAGTTAAGAGAAATGATATTACTACCACTTAAAGCCAATTACTCCACCAGACAGGTTAGTTAATGAAAATTTATTTTAGTAAGTGAAGAATTTCACCTTGAGCTAGTTATATCAGAAAGTCCAAATAATTTGCATTTTAAATAACAACAAATAGGCCTTCTGAGTCCCAGAAGGGAAGACATTAACTGGTAATTAGAAGAATCAATCTCTTAGCAGAAAGTTTTAATAGCTTCACTTACTCTGGTGTCCCAACATTTTACTTGTTCCTAAACGGAGCCTGGAGGGAATGAAGGGTCATCGTGTTCCTGACTGGTCCACTTAGAGCCTTGCAAGGACAGGTGGCACCTCAGAGCAGGGCCTGTGTCTTAGTCACTCTGACATCAGAAACAGGATTGAATATCCTGATTCCCATTAATGATTGCTATCTGTCTTTTATTGCTTGGGAAACTGAGGGTCAGAGACCATGACATTTAGGGTTTCTAGTTTGTATCCTCAGAAACCAAAACAGGATGATTGAAGTGAAGCCTGGGAATTGGGCAGGGAGCTCACAGGGCCGGCGGTGGGGGGCAGCTGGAGAACATGGACCCAAAATAGGTAGGATCCCACAAGAGCACAGGGGGCAAGGGCAGGAACCCACAGCAAGAGCAGGAACATCTGGGCTCTGCCAGGTATTTCAACACTCAGATTCTAATTCCAGGGAGGAAGCATTCAACTGCCAAGAGCGGCCACTCAGGTCGGCGGCATTGGGATCACCTGGGAACTTGTTGGAAATGCAAAACCTCAGGCCCCACCATGGACATTCTGATTCAGGATCCACTTTTTTTTGTTTTGTTTTAGGCAGAGTCTCACTTTGTCTCCCTTGGTAGAGTGCCATGGTTCAGGGCTCATGATTGTGTCGTAGCACATAGCACCCTCAAACTCGAGGGCTCAAGTGGGACTACAGGTGCCCAC
The DNA here is from genome assembly GCA_963573935.1 of Arctocebus calabarensis. Lineage (NCBI taxonomy): Eukaryota > Metazoa > Chordata > Mammalia > Primates > Lorisidae > Arctocebus > Arctocebus calabarensis. The sequence continues at coordinate 9,520 of CAUYON010027016.1, read as the reverse complement.
TACAATGCCTGGCTAGTTTTAGAGCTGGAGTCTTGCTCTTACTCAGGCTGGTCTCCAACCTGTGAGCTCAAGTAATCCACCTGCCTTGGCCTCCCAGAGTGCTAAGATTATAGGATCTGCATTTTAACAGATTTGTACTTGTCATAATTTATAAGGCCCTAAATGAATACCTAATTCAACCCATCAACTCCTCCATGGAGGAAGAGCTGATGATCTCTTAACAGGAATCCATGATGCTATTCACAGAAGGAAGAGGCTTGGGCTCTAGGACATCCTGGGATTCCCCCACAACTGCTTCCTACTGGCCCTTAGGACATGTGGACAAACAATCCTGTTGACACTAGGACAGGTTTTTAAATGCCAGGTTGGATTTCTCAGGGGCTACTGACATTTGGGATACCTGAGAGAGGCCTCTGCTGTAAAAGCCTTGATCTTTTAAAATTGATGAATGTTAAAAGCTTTTTCTCTCCTCTTCTACGTCTCTCCTCCTCTTAACGTCTTGGACAATGTGGAACGTTGAACAGGCAGCAGCATTTTTTTTCTGAGGGTTGCCTCTTTCCCAGGGACCAGGTATAGATATACAGCTATTTTAAGGGATAGTGAAGATAAAAGTTTTGTAAGGCCTTCAAAAGGGAACAAAGCAAGCACCTGGCTTTAAGCACAAAGTCTCCGGGAGGGAAAAAGGGAGACATGAATGCTGGGATGACAAAGGGCAGTTTCACTTTTCTTCATCTGGCATTGTATAAGGAGCATTTACAAGGGAGGGCCTCTTTTTCTCCCCCTCCTGGAGCCCTGCCACTCTTTCCACCCAGATCTCTCCTGCATGAGCACAGCCAGGCCCACAAATGATCTGAGACGCAGGGCCCATGGGCTGCTATCCTTGGTCCTGAACCATCATTATGAGTTAGGGTAGTAGTTCACAGCCTAAGTGCAAGTCAGAATCAGTGGGAGTGCATGACAAAAGTACTGTCTGCAGGCTCGGTGCCTGTGGCTCAACAGGCTAAGGCGCCAGCCACATATACCTGAGTTGGAGGGTTCGAATCCAGCCCGGGCCCGCCAAACAACAATGATGGCTACAACCAAAAAATGGCCGGGCGTTGTGGTGGGGGCCTGTGGTCCCAGCTACTTGGGAGGTGGAGGCAGGAGACTCACTTGAGCCCAGGAATTGGAGGTTGATGTGAGCTGTGATGCCACGGCACTCTATCCAGGGTGACAGCTTGAGGCTCTGTCTCAAAAAAAAAAAAAAAAATAGAAAAATTAATGAGGTGTGGTGGTGCAAACTTGTAGTCCCCACTACTTGGGAGCCTAACGCAGGAGGATCACTTGAACTCAGGAGTTTGAAGTTGCTGTGAGCTAGGCTGGCACTATGGAACTCTAGCCTCCAGCAACAGAGTGAGGCTCTGTCTCAAAAACAAACAAACAAACAAACAAACAAAAAACCAAAATGCCAGATGTATCTGATAGTCAGTCCATGGTTATAACTTGAAAACCACTGTGCTAGGGCATGGTTATTCCTCCTAAGCCCATGCAGTAGACAGCTATCTATTAGTTGTAATATTAGCTATCTATCTATTAATATCTATTCCCCAGTCTTCTGAAAAGGAGAGTCATCCTTCTCCATTCTCAGGTTGGGCAGGGCTGGCCCAGCCCCAGGCCATGCAGCCTTTCCCACCCTCTTTTCACAGTTCCAGCTCTGTGGTCACCCAATGTGAGACAAGGGTGGAGCTGGGAGGTATGAGAGGATGCCCTTTATGGTAATAGAGCCATATGGGGATGCGGAGCTGAGATACTGGGAGAGAACAGGTCCAAGGGACCTTGTTTGAACCTCTATCAAGGATGTCCAGGCTCGGCACCTGTGGCTTAACGGGCTAAGGCGCCAGCCATGTACACCTGAGCTGGTGGGTTCGAATCCAGCCCGGCCCCGCCAAACAACAACAACGCCTGCAACCAAAAAATGGCCAGGCATTGTGGCAGGTGCCTGTAGTCCCAACTACTTGGGAGGCAGAGGTAGGAGACTCACTTGAGCCCAGGAATTGGAGGTTGCTGTGAGCTGTGAAGCCACAGCACTCTATCCAGGGTGACAGCTTGAGGCTCTGTCTCAAAAAAAAAAAAAAAAAAAAAAAAGAATGTCCAATCTTTTTTTTTGTTTGTTCTCTTTCTTTTTTTTTTTGGGACAGAGTCTCAAGTTTTTGCCCTGGGTAGAGTGTCATCGTGTCATCATACTTCACAGCAACCTCCAACTCTTGGGCTCAAGCAATCCTTTTGCCTCAGATTTTTGTTTGTTTGTTTGTATTTTAGAGTAGACAAGGTCTCTTACTCTTGCTCAGATTGGTCTCAAACCCATGAGCTCAAGTACTCCACCCTCCTCAGCCTCCCAGAGTGCTAGGATTACACACCTGGCCTGACCAAACTTTTTATTCTGCTGCATACTGGAAGAAGAAGAGTTGTAAGAGTTATCTTGGGCCACACATTAAATAAACACTAATGAAAGCTAATAGACAAAAATAAAGTTTGTGCATAATTTTTTTGATATCCAATACCACAGATTAGCAAAAAAAGTCCTCACAAAATCAGTATGGACACTCTAGTGTTTAAATCAAGGACCTTGAAACCAGAAATTCCCCTGGACTTTTCAGATAGGCAAGCTAATACATTCCTTTATTGCCAGATTTGGTCCAGTTTCTGTCACTTGCAACCAAATCTGACTACCATGTCTTATGTATAACCCTGGTGACCCTTGGACATCCTCTCCTACAGATTCAGAACTGAGAGAAGAGGCAGTGTAGAGTAAAGAGCTGGGGTCAGAGAAAGAAAGGAAAAGAGGAATAAGAATGACTTTAATTTGGGCTGGGTGCGGTGTATCTGCTGTACTCCCAGCTCTCTGGAAGGCCGAGTCAGGTGGATTGCTTGAGCTCACAAGTTCAAGACCACCCTGAGCAAGAGCAAGACCCTATCTCTAAAAATAGCTGGGCCTTGTAGTGCGCACCTGTAGTCCCAGATACTCGGGGTTAGGCAAGTGAATCGCTTGAGCCCAGGAGTTTGAGGTTGCTGTGAGCTATGATGCCATAGCACTCTACCTGGGGAGACAAAATGAAACTCTATCTCAAAAAAAAAAAATTACTCTAATTTGGGTACTGTTTTCAAATAATCAATCACCAAGGATTAAATCTCACCAACCATGGCTTAAAGATCACTTGACTGAAGGAAAATAAAAACATGGCCAGGCCTGGGGGGTCCATACACCGCAAGTGCTATTGGTTGACTGGTTGCCTGTACTCAGTGGTTATAGTGCTGGCCCCGTGCATCAGGGGTGGTGGGTTCAAACCTGCCTCTGGCCTGCTTAATGAGGAAAAAGAAAAAAAAAGTAATTTAGGTTGAGTGTTACCAAAGTATTCACAGATTGTTTCCTTTCTTTTCTTTTTTCTTTTCCTTTATTTCCTTTTCCCATCCTTCCTTCATTCCTTCTTTCCTTCTTCCCTTCTTCTTTTCCTCCCTCCCTTCCTTCTTTTTCCTGAGACAGAATTTCACTCTATTACCCAGGTTAGAATACAGTGGCATCATTAGAGCTCACTGCAGGCTCCAACTCCCAGGATCAAGTGATCCTCCTCCCTCAGCCTCCCAAGTAGCGGGGACTACAGGTGTGTGTCACTACACCTGGGTAATTTTTCCATTTTTTTGTAGAGACAGGGTCTCATTATTGCTCACACAGGTCATTTTCTATTTCAGTAAAAATATTGCTACTCTTACTCTTTGCTAGTTGGCTTAGCTTTATGCTACGTGGTCTCTGTGGCTGATCTCACTGCAGCTTTGTTTCTGACATTTACCATATTTGTCCTCTCTGCGGAGTCGGGGCAGAATGAACTCCATCAGTGCACCAAGCTCAAGGTTCATGCCTTCCATGACATTGTGGGGTAGATACATATGATATTTATAATCCTTCTGGGATATCATATGTATCTACCCCAAAATGCCATAGAAGTATTTTAGACCCATAATAAAAATACTGAAAGATGGACGGCACCTGTGGCTCATTGGGTAGGGTGCAGGCCTCATATACCGAAGGTGGTAGGTTCAAACACGGCCTTGGCCAAACAGCAAAAACAGAAAAATAGCCAGGTGTTGTGGCGGGCACCTGTAGTCCCAGCTACTCAGGAGGCTGAGGCAAGAGAATTGCCTAAGCCCAGGAGTTGGAGGTTGCTGTGAGCTGTGTGATGCCACGGCACTCTACCAAGGGTGATAAAGTCAGACTCTGTCTCAAAAAAAAAAAAATACTGAAAGATTCAGAGGTCTTTAGGACAAAAGGGAATAACTCCTAGTGGTGTAATTCCAGAGGACCGTGGATTTACTGTGTTGGAGGTACATTTGAGAGTGGGGGAGCATGATAAAAATGCCTCTCCCCCCTTCTATGTGGTTTGAGAGTATCCCTATCTGTAAAGACTAGGGGAAAAGGTTCTAGTTAGTCGTCACTGAAGTGGGCCAGTGTTGGCATCATAAGAGGAGGGAGAATCTCCAGGCAGAGTTTCCAGGGCAGGGATAATTAGACAGACAGCAAGGGCCCAGATGAGAGACTGCTGAGAGAACTGAAAAGTCAGAATAAAACATAAAAGAAAGTTATTTTTAGAGACATGAGATCAGATAGTAGGAAAAGCAGATCTAGGCAACTGGGAATGGTTATTAGAAAAGGCTTGAAAGCAAAAGAATGTGAGGGCAAAGTTTTGGTGTTTAAATGACTGTCACGAGGTGTGCAATTTTTAACAAATTCTGAGGGCCAGGTGCCTCTGAGCTGAGGAAAAGGATTTGTCCCTTTCTGGACAAAGGATGCCCTTCTAGCATGGTGTGCAGTTATTAGGTCACGAACATCGTGTCATGCTGATCTTTCAGAATATTCAGGCTCTAAGCCAAGAAGAGAGAGGGAGCTCCTGGCGGATCTGGGGGCTTGTTTTGATCTGATTCTTGGCCTAGAAAGTGGATATAAGAGAGCTTGTCTTTAATTACTTGTTAAATGATTCATCGGTGTTATTTGAACTTTTCTGTATGTTGTATTTCCCAGTAAAACAAAAAAGCCAGGGGCTAATAGAGAAATATTCTGAACAGATGAGAAAGTTTGGGACTCAGGGCAGAAGGTGGGCATCCTCCAGGGGAATATTCTTATATGGCCTTCAAAATAGTTTCTATGGAAAGCTTTTATATAGGAAAATGTTAATGATACGGTATTAAGTGAAAAACGTAGGCTACAGATATATGTATGTATGATAATATCTAGAAAAACTACTTAAAATATATGCATACAGGAAAGAGATTGGAAAGTGTCTTACCCCAACTCTCCAAAAAGAAGGGAGGTGGTTTGGTAGAGAACTAGCTGGTTTGGTGCAATAAATGTGGCACTTACTGCCACTTACTAATTGGGTGCCTTAGACAAATAGCTTAATCCCTCTGACCTCAGTTTTTGTTATCTATGGGGGATGGATTAACAATGTTGTTGGGGAAATAGGTTCTGGGCACATTTTCTAATCTATTTAAAATTTCCTTAGGCTGGCTCGGCGCCTGTGGCTCAACGGGCTAAGGTGCCAGCCACATACACCTGAGCTGGCGGGTTCGAATCCAGCCCGGACCCGCCGAACAACAATGACGGCTGCAACCAAAAATTGGCCAGGCGTTGTGGCGGGCGCCTGTAGTCCCAGCTACTTGGGAGGCGGAGGCAGGAGACTTGCTTGAGCCCAGGAATTGGAGGTTGCTGTGAGCTGTGATGCCACAGCACTCTATCCAGGGTGACAGCTTGAGGCTCGGTCTCAAAAAAATAAATAAATAAATAAATAAAATAAAAAGCTGATATAATTAGTTTTAACACAATATAATAATTTCTGATACACACTTTTAAGAAAATCAGAAATTCTATGCATTATGTTTTATTGAGTAATTCTAACTATAAGATAATGATTTTCACATATCAGTAATTCTAACTATAAGGTAATGATTTTCACATATCAGGTACTTTTATTGCTTGAGAATTAAATGTAAATGTTACGAGTAAGGGTGGATATGGAATTAAATATTATGTCTCCTCAATAATAAGTCTATCACAGTGTGAAAACAAAAGACTATTTTGTTGAAAAGAACATAAAGCAAAATATATTTGTGTCAGCAATCAGGTCCCATGGCTGTGAAGTCCTAATTCACTTTCTTTCATTACTTCCTTCTACTAAGAAAACTGAAATTTAAATTTCATCTTCAAAGTTTATTTTATTAATCATAAAGTAGTAGTTAACTACCTTTTTTTTTTTGTAGAGACAGAGTCTCACTTTATCGCCCTGGGTAGAGTGCCGTGGCATCACACTGCTCACAGCAACCTCCAGCTCTTGGGCTTAAGTGATTCTCTTGCCTCAGCCTCCCTAGTAGCTGGGACTACAGGCGCCCACCACAGCGCCCGGCTATTAGCCCGGCCATTTTTTGTTGTTGTTGTTGCAGCCGTCATTGTTGTTTGGCGGGCCTGGGCTGGATTCGAACCCGCCAGCTCAGGTGTACGTGGCTGGCACCTTAGCTCACTGAGCCACGTACACCGAGCCTTTTTTTTTTTTTAGAGAGAGAGAGACAAGAGTCTCACTTTGTTGCTCTCAGAGTGTGTGGCATCACAGCTCACAGCAACCTCCAACTCCTGAGCTTAGGTGATTCTCTTACCTTAGCCTCCCCAGTAGCTGGGACTACAGATGCCGGCCACAATGCCTGGCTATTTTTTTGTTGCAGTTTGGCTGGGGCCGTGTTTGAACTCGCCACCTTCAGTATATGGGCCGGCGCCTTACCCACTGAGCTACAGGTACCGCCCACGCGCAGCTAATTTTAGAGACAAGGTCTTGCTTTTGCTCAGGCTGGTCTGGAATCCGAAGCAATCCACCCACCTTGGCCTCCCAGAGTGCTAGAGTTACAGGGGTGAGCCACTGCACCCAGCCCCAAACCACTCAGTTTTTAAAAAGATTTGAATAGACATTTCTCTATGAGTGACTGATAGGTACACAAAAAGATACTCCATGTTTTTGGTCATCAAGAAAATGCAAACCATAATAAGATACCACTTATACACTTTCTAGGATGGCTATCATCAAAAAGAAAGACAATAATAAATGTTGGCAAGAAAGTAATAAATTAGAACACACATACATTGCTGGTGAAATTGTAAAATAGTGCAGCCACTTCGAAAAATATTGGTCATTTTCTCAAAATGTTAAACATAGAGTTACCTTATGAATAGCAATTCCACTCCTAGATACATACCCGAGAGAATAGAAAATATATGTCTGCAAAAAATCTTCTGTGCGAACATTCATTGCAGCATTATTTAAATAGCCCCAAAGTAGAAGCAAGCTAAATTTTCACCAACCATTTCACTTTTAGGAATTTTTCATAAGAAAATGAGTGGGAATACAGATTTCTGCAAAGATGCTCACTCCCCACTATTTGTAATAGCAAAAATATATAATAGAAACATTAATAAGAGATTAGATAACAATTCATGGCTCATCCATAGGATGGAATACCATGTGGTTATGAAAAAGTATGGTGTCTGGCTGGGAGCGGTGGCTCACACCTATAATCCTAGCACATTGGGAGGCCGTGGTGGGTAGATTGCTTGAGATCAGGATTTCCAGACTTGCCTGAGCAGGAGTGAGACCTCTGTTTCTAAAAATATTGGGGCATTGTGGTAGGCTCCTGTAGTTGTAGCTACTTAGGAGACTGAGGCAAGACAATCGCTTCAGCCCAAGAGTTTGAGGTTGCTGTGAGCTATGACACCACAGCACTCAACCCCAGGGTAACTGAGTGAGACTCTGTCTAAAAAAAAAAAGAAAGAAAGAAAGAAAGAAAGAAAGAAAGAAAGAAAGAAAGAAAGAAAGAAAGAAAGAAAGAAAAGAAAAAGTATGGTGTCAATGTATACTTAATAGTATTTTTTTTTTTTTGGCCAGGCTCTAACCCCCCAGGCCTCAGTGTATGGGGCCGGTGCTCTAACCACTGAGCTACAGGTGCTGAGCCTATACTTCATAGTATTGAGAAATGATTATCCTCTGTGTAAATCAAGAGATTACAAAACAATATGTGATATTTTATCCCAATATTGTAAAAAGTCAAATATTCATTTAAAAACCATTGGAATGCTGGGCGGCACCTGTGGCTCAAAGGAGTAGGGTGCCGGCCCCGTATGCCGGAGGTGGTAGGTTCAAAGGGGGTAGCTTGAGCTCAGAAGTTCAAGTTTACAGTCTATGTTCATGCCACTGCACTCTAACCTAGGCAACAAAGTGAGACCCTGTCTGAACCAAAAATCCTACCTAAAGAATACAATAAACACTGGGTGATGGGCATACTTAAAACCCTGACTCAAGCATAACAAAATCAATATTTGTAACCAAAAATATTTGTATCCCCATAATATTTTGAGGAAAAAACCCAACTCCCCCAAAGCAAGAAAGGACAGAGACTATTACTAACAGTGATAATCGTTGCATGGTGCGTTTATGTGATTTTAATTTCTGGTTGTGTATTTATTCTAGATTTCTACAACTAATATGTGTTATTTAATAATTTGAAAAACCCTAAGTGTATTGTTAAAAAACAATTTTTTGATATGTCTACTCAGATAGATGCTGTATTTGTGTACAATGTTTAGTCTGATGTATATTCCCAAAATTTTGTGTGTGCTTTTTGTTAGTCAAGTGGTATTTGCATTGGTCCACCATACTCTACTATGTAAAGGCATAATCTAAGACCTTTTGTAGTGTGAATCATCTTTTTCAATGTGTCTATAGTTTATCTGATTCAAAAATTAGTATTTTCTAGCTTGGTGTAATCCCAACAGTTTGAGGGAATAAGAAGGGGGGAATCACTGTGGCCAAGAGTTGAATTAAGATCAATCCAGGCAACATAGTGGGAGAACATGTTTAAATCTACAAAACAATTTAAAAATTATCCAGGTGTGGTGGCACGTGTCTATAACCTTAGCTACTCAGGACACTGAGGTGGGAGGATCACATAAGCCCGGGAATTCCAGCTGCAGTGAGCTGTGATTGTACCACTGCACTCCAGCCTGGATGACAGAGCAAGACTCTGTCTCAAAAAAAAAAAAAAAAAAAGTGAGCTGTGTGACGCCACAGCTCTCTACCGAGGGCGATAAAGTGAGACTCTGTCTCTACAAAAAAAAAAAAAGAAAAAAAATTTCCATAATGATTTTTCTAAAACGGAGCCCTTCTCCATTCTGGTTATTCTTGGTGGCTACAGTGTTTCCCACCCATTGTCTAAGCCAGGTTTTTGGTGTCTGTGTCAGCAAATGGTTGAGATATCATCTAACTCCAGTAAGATTGGCCCACATGATGAAATCCCAAAACCAGAGATGTTGGCGTGGATGTGGAGAAAAGGGAACACTTCTACATTGCTGGTGGGAATGCAAACTAATACATCCATTTTGGGAAGACGTTTGGAGAATACTCAAAGATCTAAAAATAGACTTGCCATTTGACCCTATAATTCCTTTACTTGGTAT
>CAUYON010027015.1:0-15016 GCA_963573935.1 Arctocebus calabarensis | reverse complement strand
AACCTCCAGCTCTTGGGCTTAAGCGATTCTCTTGCCTCAGCCTCCCGAGTAGCTGGGACTACAGGCGCCCGCCACAGCGCCCGGCTATTTTTTTTGTTTGTTTTGCAGTTCGGCCGAGGCCAGGCTTGAACCCGCCACCTTTGGTATATGGGGCCGGCGCCCTACTCGCTGAGCCACAGGAGCCACCCAGTATAGAGGGTTTTTAAAATATTAAAAAGGAACTTTCCATATCATCCACCAATTCTACTTTTACATGTATATCCAAATAAAATGAATTAGTGTGTAAGGGAGATCTGTACTTTCATGTTCCTGATAGCATTTTCCATGAAAGCCAAGATTTAGAAGTAAACTTAGTGTCCATCAGTGGATAAATGGATAAAGAAAATGTGGTATATATAGAAAATGGAATACCACTGTGGCCTTAACAATGAAGGAAACCCTATCACAAATGAATGCAGAAGACATTGTAAGTGAAATAAGCCAGCCACAGACAGACAATTGCTGCATAATTTCACTTATTTGTAGAACCTAAAAAATTAGAACTCAGAGAAACAGTACTATGACAGTTACCAAAGGATGGGAGGGTGAAGAGGACGGGGATATATTGGTTAAGGGATACACAGTAATTTAGTTAGATAGCATAATAGGTTCTGGAGATCTATTGTACAGCCTGCTGACTATAGTTAATAACTATAATTAGTAATACTTGAAAATTGCTATGATAGACTTTAAATGTTTTCACCACAACACATGTTAAGTATGTGAGGTGATGGGCATGTTTAATTAGGTTCATTTAGTCTTTTAATAATGTATACAAATATCAAAGAATTATTTTGTACATTATATATATTGCATATATAATATATATGACAATTATTAAGAAAAAGAGACTTTATTATTTGCCAATGAGTCATGAATAACACAGACCAAGCCTACTGACACACAATAATAAGCAAGATAAAAGAGACAAGTGTTTGGAGCTCATTAAAATGGGATGGATTAATAATTCTTTCATATTATCCATTTTAACATTTTTATCACTTGTACTCAAGTATACTTTGTGCTATTTTTGTCTAAAGACCTCAGAATAAAATATGGCCTGCCCTTTCTTCCACTTATGCATTGAACATTACTAAGAATAGAATATTCCCTAGATCCATGTTACTTTACTAGTTTAGGACCATTCCACATTCAATATTCACTCAAAAAGCCTAAATTAGATAAACGATAAAATGTAAAAATAGAGTGGGTAGGATTTGGCTCTGCTGTCTCCTTGTGGGAAAACATATTGAAGAATTTATCTTCCATATTACTACCATCTCTTGGCAACATACCACTTATTTCAGAGAATTTTAGAGTTAAAATATCCTTGGGAATTACCAACTCTAGCCTACTTAAAATAGTTTAAATACTAAGAGAATGTTTGTATGGAAAATCATCCAATTTATGCTTGATCACAAGCCAGAACAGGATGTCATTTCTTTAAGTAGCCCAACTTTTAGATAAATCATATTTATAATAAAATGCAATGTTTGTGCCTAAAATTTTGTCCCAACTCTATTCTTTTTATCAACACAGAATTCATATAGTCTTCTTTTTGCACACATTATTGGAAATCCTTGTAGATAGTAGTCTTTTGAAGTTCATCTTCATGTTAAATCTTTCTCATCCTTTCAGTTTTCTTATTTGATTGTAAAAATATTCTTCACTCTTAATTTTTTCATGACTACAGTCTATCATATGGAAGCCTCTCTTAAAACATTGTATCAAGAATCGAGATCATTATTCCTCATATGATTTAGTCAAGCCAGGAATTATTTCCTGTAATCTGAATAATCTGCCACTTTTAACATTATTATTCTTTTTATAAAGGTGCAAGACTGAAATTGTCTATTAAATTCCCATAATCTTATAGCTGAAGACATTCAAATATAGTACAAAGATGAAGTAAACAGTAATAAACTGACCAAGATTCTAATCTATAATGACTACTGACAGAAGCAGAAAGAAAGGCTGGCTTATTTTAGTTCTAACTCATATATCTAGATAAAATATATTATGAGTAATAAAAAAATGAAATTAGAACATATAAATTAAGAATATGTAAATCCATTGTTTTAAGATGATTGAAACCAATAGAGTACAACTTCTTCAAGCTGACCACCCACAGGACTTGTAACAAACTGGCCACCATATGGAGGTAGTCAACATGAACTTCCATTGAGGAAGTTGCATGTCTAGTCTATGAAAATTAGGTCCATTAAGTGGTCATTGTAGTTGAACTACTGTAATAGAACTTCCACAGTTGACCCCCATGGCATAATCTTCAGTGAAAGGGCTTTGCTTATAAAAATGCCTAGATTTTAATAAAGTAGTATTGACTTGCGCCATAAAACATACCATGTGAAAAATTTTATATATCAAGAATTTAGTACAATATTTGCACCTCCACAGACTATATAAACTCCATACACTGCAGTATAAATATCAATTCCTACTTCATTCATTTATTACTGTTATGGATTTGTCTACTTTTTGAATTGTAATTTATAGTCTGTATATAACATTCTTTCACATTGCTCGTTCTGCTAGTGAATCTTATTTTCTCTGCATATATGTGCCAGAAACATTATTTCTATCACTTTTTACATAATTAAAACTATAATAATTAGTAAAGTAGGCAAAATTCTTAAATTGTCCACATGATTTTTCTTCCTCAGAGTTAAGCCCCTGATTACATTCTAGCACATGACAAAGGAATTGTGAACATGTAATTAAAGTTTAGTTGACTTTGAGTTAATGAAAAGGGAGATTTTATCCACACTGGCCTAACCTAATCATATGATTGATCTCTTTAAAAGCAAAGGATTCGTTGGCTTTCTGTAGAAAAAGTCAGAGAGTCAAAGAATGCACATGGAACCCAATCACGCACTTCTTGGCATTCCAACCTACTGAAACTATGGAATAATGAACACATTATATTAACTTGGTAATTTGTGTTAATTTGTTCAGCAGCAGTAGACAACTAAAACACTCAGTAAAATTTGCTTGATGAACTGATAGAATCTCCTTACACTTCACTGAGACAGGTTTGGGAACATGGACCCTGTATGCTGGTTTAAAGGACTAAATTTACTGTAGGTACTTAGAAAAGGGAAGAACTTAGAATGAGAATAGGGGCAAAATAAAGGCTTCCCTGGGTCTCTTTTTTGTTCAGATTCTCATATAAACATGGATAAATAATTTGGATTTGGAAAATCATCCCATTTTCTTGGAGAAATTCTTGGAAGTAAAGATTACTTTTATAGGTATTAAATGACCAAAAGATATTACAGACTAACAGTAACAGCTTTTTCTATTGTCATTTCCTGAGTAAAGAGAGAAAAAAATAGATTAAACAAAAATTTAAGACCTCTTAAGAGACAAATCACATATGGATAAAAAGTGAAAGGCATGAGAGAAATTTAGAAGAGTTTATAGGGAAAACTAAAGTACCCTAGAAAGAAATAGCTATACAAAGGGAACATTACCAAAGCCATCTAGAAGCCAGAGAGAAAGCATTTTAGTTTTAACAGAGACCTATAGCAACTCTATGAAAGTAATTGGTTCTGGGAATTGGTTTCAGACATCATAGTAGATGTAGGATTAATATTTTGAGACTCACTCTGAGTCACATCCTACAGCCATTTTCTATAGGTCAGGTTTGGTCTGCATAATCCTTGATAGTTCCATTATCTTGGTATCCCCAAAATAAAAATTTATATTTATAAGATGCACATAAAAATAGATAACATTTGCTAATATTTTAAAAATATCATTCACATTTTTAAAACACCCCTTTTTATTTCTAATAATGTATAGTTTTGTTCTCCTTCTCACTGTCTGATTTTTATTATTTTAGTTAGCAGGATTTACTTAAATATGGTACTCACATGTCTTCTAAATACTATTAACTATTATCCTTACCATTTTCATGTTCTACAGTTTCTTTGGATTCATTCTATTGTTCATTTTATAATTTAAGCAATTTGAACACTATTTTTTTAGTTTTTCCTTGATAGGAAAAGCATATATATGTTTATGGACGTTCTTTTGAGTAAATTCAGATTGTGTATTACAAACATGAAAATACACCTTATTATTATTTTGAAGATATAATTTTTTCTTAAGTATGATTATCAAACATCACAACGGTTGAAAAGTTACCTTAGAAAAGGTGAAATTTTAATCAAAACTTGATGACAAAAATAAGCCAAACATATAGACACTTGGGCAAAGAACCTTTCTGGTGAAACTTAGAGGACTAAATATCACACTTTCTACAGCCACCAATATCTTAACTCATCTGAGGAATTACTGAGAACAAGCATTCTCCTGGCAATCCTGGAAATTTCTTGTGACTTGGACAACAAGCCACCAGGTAACTCTGTTATCCTGGAGGAACAAAGTTCAGGCCTGTAGTAGTAAGGCTAATGATAAACATTAAGCATTTTATAGCAGTTCCTTGAAGGATTAGTGGGGGAAAATTCTATGTAGTATTTTTGAAGATCATTTCCCTTACCATCCTTGAAGATCATTTCTTTGAGTACATATATTTTTGGCACCTATGAGATCATTTCCCTGACCACACAGCCCCTGCATGTCTTTGCTTAGTAATCTTTCTGCCCATTATGTATCTTTTCAATAAAAGGACGCTGCAAGAAGTGCTCAGTCCTATCCTGCACCTATGGTTAGCCTAACTTCTTGCAGCAAGTACTGTCAATCCATGTCTAGGGTGATCATTTATGCGGTTGTGACAGGTGGCGCAGTTGGCAAGACCTGAACCAGTCTACAGACCAAAGGGGAATAAACTCTTGGTGAAAAGTGAAGCCTTTTGCAAACACAATGGGGAGATTATGGGGAAGCAATGGATAGTTCCCCATCCATTGAATCACAATATCTCCAGGTTTTAAAAACATCATTGACGTGGACCAGAGTGAAAGGGAAACAAAAAGGTTTTGAAGAATTATTTAAACATGTAAAGAAACATTGTTATTGGTTCCAGACTACAGGAAGGGCAATTCTTAATGTAAAGGTCTGGAAACAGGTTGTGAGAGCACACCATAGAGGTCATCAATTAGGGCACACAAAACCATTGCAGGTATAGTCCCTATGTAACTTAGTTACCTTAGCATTGCAACCTCTTCAGTCGGAAACTTATGAAGTAGGGGATGTTATAGTGCATAAAACTCACGCAGAGGAAAACAGTAAAAAGGAAGAAAGAAAAAACTGAACCCAAACCTTTCTTCACTCACAAAAATTGATTCAAGATGGATAAAGGACTTAAATTTAAGGCAGCAAACAATAAAAATCCTCAAAGAAAGCATAGGAAAAACACTGGAAGATATTGGCCAAGGGAAAGACTTCATAAAGAAGAATGCCGTGGCAATTGCAACAACAACAAAAATAAAGAAGTGGAACTTAAATAAACTGAAAAGCTTCTGTATAACTAAGGAGACAACAACCAAACCAAATCGACAACTTACACAATGGGAAAGAATATTTGCATATTTTGAATCAGATGAAAGCTTGATAACTAGGAACTATAGAGAACTCAAATTAATTCACATGAAAAAAAGCCAACAATCTCAAGATCAATGGGCAAGAGACATGAATAGAACCTTCTCTAAAGAAGACAGATGAATGACTGACAAACATATGAAAAAGTGCTCACCATCCCTTATTATTAGAGAAATGCAAATCAAAACCACCTTGAGATGCCATTTAACCCAGTGAGAATGGCCCACATCACAAAATCTCAAAACTGCAGATCCTGGCTTGTATGTGGAGAGAAGGGAACACTTTTACACTGCTAGTGGGACTGCAAATAAAACCTTTTGGGAAGGAAGTATGGAGAACCCTTCAAGAATTCAGGCTAGACCTCCCATTTGATACTGCAATCCCATTACTGGGCATTTACCCAGAAGGAAAAAAATCCTTTTATCATAAGGACACTTGCACTAAACTGTTTATTGCAGCTCAATTTACTATAGCCAAAATGTGGAAACAGCCTAAATGCCCACCAAACCAGGAATGGATTAACATGCCATTAATACTATTGGAATACTATTCAGCCATTAAAAAACATGGAGAGTTTATGGCCTTTGTATTAACCTAGATGGAAGTGGAACACATTATTCTTAGTAAGGTATCACAAGAATGGAGAAGCATGAGTCCTATGTATTCAGTTTTGATATGAGGACAATTAATGACAATTATTGATACGGTGGGGTTGGGGGAAGGGGAGAGCAGAGAGAGAAAGAAGGAGGGAGAGGTGAAAAAGGAAGAGAAGAGAGATGGAAGGAGTGAAGGGGTGGGGTATTGGTGTGTACCATACCTTTTGGGGGCAAGACATGATTGTAAGAGGGTCTTTACCTAAAAAATGCAATCAGTGTAACCTGGTTTCTTATACCCTCAATGACCCCCCCCAACAATAAATTAAAAATTCCAATCCAGAAAAAAAAAAAGCAAGAAAAAACCCTGAGAGGCTACGAGCCTACTGACTCTGTGCCTTCTCACCCGTTGCCTCCTCCACCTATTGATAAGAAAACTAGGGGATGAGGAGAATGCAATAGAAAAAGAGGACCAAGGAGCTAATGAAAACTCCTCTGATTCCTCCTCAGAGGAAGAATTAAGTAGCAGAAACATAAGGAAAAGGGAAGACACAGCTGTTGCCATTATGGCCACTCAAATCAAACATTTAGAAAGTCAATTAAATAATGTAACAACAAAAAAACACCACTCCTTCACCACCTCCATATCCTGACAAGCTTCAAACCCAGATAATTCCTCTGTAACATCCATCATGAGGGCATTAGTAGAAGGCAGGAAAGCAGGAGATTTTACTTTTGAGGACACTTTGGGACTTTTTCTGTTGTGACTGGTATTCTACTCAGTCCACAGTATCCACAAGGGGTAAAACAATATGACCATCATATGATTAATTTTAAAACCTTAAAGGACTTAAAACAGGCTGTAACACAATATGGCATATGATTTCCTTTTTCTAGAGTCATATTACAAGGACTAGCACAAGAACAGTGTCTTATTCCCTACAATTGGGATATGATAGCCAGAACAATTCTAGAATCAAGGAAATATTTACAATTTAAAACATGGTGGAAAGAGGCTCATTTAATGAATAGACATAACCAGCAAAGAAATGTTCCTGTAACATCAGAACAATTTACTGGGTCTAGACAATGGATGGAAATACCATGACAATTACAATATGATGATTTAGCCATTGTACAAACCAGGTTATGCTGCCTTAGAGAATGCGAGAAAGTTCAGGCTCCTGGAAACATTTCCAAGTCTTTTATTAAGGTAATGCAATCGGGGAATGAGCCTTATACTGATTTCTTGGCATGACTGAAAACTTCAGTCGATAAGGCTGTGATACAACCTGAACTTAGGAATATGCTTTTCAAAACTTAGCTTTTGAAAATGCCAATGCAGAATGACAAAAGGTTTTACATCTTTTAAAGACCCAGAATGCCTCTTTAGAAGAATATATAAGGGCTTGTTCAGATGTTGAGACTGAACCATTCAAAGCTAATTTCCTTGCCGCTGCCTTGAAGGATGGACACTTCCACTTCAAACCAAATTTTATCAAGTGTCACAATTGTGGAAAATTAGGCCATGTCAGTAAAGACTGCCACAAAGGAAAGAGTAATAATGATAGCAATAAGAGAAACTTTACTACCAATAACCAACAAAGACAGGGTGGATGCAAGCCTCCAGGCATTTGTCCTAGGTGTAAAAAGGATTTCACTGGGCAAATGAATGCCACTCTCAATTTAATAAGGGCAGGATGCCCCTCCAACAGAAACTATCAGTCGGGCCCCACTTGGGGCCCTCAGACAAACAATACAGGTATGGGGATGTACCCTCTGACCAGCAACTTAAACCTGTCTAATCCCTTTTACATGCCACCCCAGGAAGTGCCTTGCCATGTTAGATCTTGGAGCCTGTGATAATGTTTTACTACTTCCTAACATGGGAGTGAAATGGCTAAAAACAGGCATTGTGGCCCTATACCTCCTGATTCAGTTGACTTATTAGGTAGAAGTAGTTTACCAGTGCATACCTGCACACATGTCATAGTATGCAGGTGTGCACTGGTATAATTGATAATGATTTTGTGGAAGAAATACAAATTATGATTTCAGTAGCTCAACCAGCACAAATTTTAGCTGGACAAAGAATTGATCAATTATTACTTATGCCTTATATTAAATTACAAACCACAGATAAAAAATACGTAGGCAGCATTGGCAGTACAGGCAATATGTTCTGGCAAACAGCCATTAATCAAAACAGACCTCAATTAACTCTCACCTTAAAAGAGAAGTCATTTACTGAACTGTTAGATACTGGTGCTGATGTAGCTGTCATGACTTTAAAACCATGGCCTAAGGAATGGCCAAAGCAAATAGTTGATGTCACCTTTACTGGTATTTCAAAGTACTTTACCTTTGTCCTGCTCCAGACCAGATAAACTGCTCTAATTCAGCCTAACATAGCTGATATAGCCATTAATTTGTGGGGAAGAGACTTGCTCCATTAATGGAAAACTATAGTTACTATACCATCCATGAATAATTCTTTTCAGATGTCAAATTTAGCCTAGAGGCCACTGCCCCAAAATAGGCTCTAAAATTATCTTGGAAAAGCAACAATCCAGTGTGGGTTGAGCAGTGGCTGATAACTAAAGAAAAACTGGATGGATTACAAGTATTAATACAGGAACAATTAGAACAACAGCATATTGAACCTTCTACTAGCCCATGAATTCCCCAGTTTTTGTTATAAAAAGGAAATCAGGTAAATGGAGAATGCTTACTGAGCTCCATAAAGTTAATGAAACAATTATTCCTTTAGAACCCTTACAACCAGGGTTGCCACTACCATCTATGATTCCTTCTAAATGGTATTTATAGGTAATTGATTTAAAAGATTGTTTCTTCACTATATATCTCCACCCTGAAAATAGGCCTCATTTTGCATTTTCAATCCCCACCTATAATCAACACCAACCTTATCAAAGAGATCACTGGAAGGTCCTGCCACAAGGTATGTTAAATAGCCCCACTTTATGTCAGCATTTTGTGGATCAACCATTACAACAAATAAGAAAAAAATTTCCTTCAGCCTATATCATTCATTATATGGATGATATTTTGTTTGCACATCAAAGTTTAGCAATCCTTCAAGAGATATTTAAACATGCCATTTTGGTATTAAAATCATATGCCCTTCAAATAGCCCCAGAAAAAATTCAAACTAAATCTCCCTATAACTATTTAGGATACAAACTAACAGAAACAAAAATATTTCCCTCAATATGTCAATGTTAGACTAGGTTCTTTTCCCACTTTGAATGATTTTCAAAAACTGTCAGGTCATATTAATTGGCTACGATCCACGTTAGGAATCCCCACTTATGCTTTAGTCTCTTTAAAATTCTCGAAGGCCCTGTGGACTTAAATAGTCCTCGTTCACTCACCCCTAAAGAAAGGATGGAGTGAGTTAATTGAAAAGAAGTTTGCTACCAAAGAATTAGATCATGTTGATATCAGATTTCCCTTTCATTTAATCATTATTGGAACTTCTTATTCACCCACAGGAGTTATTTATCAAGAAGTTCTTCTTGAATGGTTATGTCTATCTAATAAAACCACACAAAAATTGTAACAATATCTAGATAAAATTTGTGAATTAGTCTCAAAAGGCAGAAAAAGAATTAGACAACTTATTGTGTATGATCCCATTAAGCTCCATTATTGTTTCTTTTACAGATAAAAAAATTCAGCTTAATTTTCAACTACCTCTGCCCTGGCAAGTAGCTTTTGCTTCCTTTGTCAGTCTCATTACTAATATCTATCCCATTGATAAAAGATTTTTTGAAGCTTACCTCTTGGATTCTTCCTCAAATTATGAAAGTTCTCCAATCATGGATGCCATTATCTTTTATTCACATGCTACCAAAAATAGCAAGGGTGGATATACTGATGGCTCTAATTCAAAAATTGTTCTAAGTCATTATAATTCTGTCCAAAAGAACATATGCTATCTTAATTTTACTCCAAGATTTTCACTATTCTATGAACATTGTCACTGACTAAATTTTCTTGTTTTTCTATTAAACATTTAGAGACAGCCACTAATTTCTACAAATGAAATTTCTTTTCTTTTTCTCTCTATTCACAACCTACTTCAATGCTGCATGCATCCCTTCTACATTACACACATTAGGGCATACCCTAATTTACCAGGTCCAATGACCTCATTAACTCTCAAATAGATCAACCTTTTATTGCCACCATGTAAGAGGCATCAACTTTTCATTCTTATACACATGCAAATGCAAAATTACTTTGTAAAAAATTCAATCTTACAAAAGTTCAGTCTCAACACATTCTATTCACTTGTCCATCCTGTTCAAAAATACAGTCATCAAATCCCAGAGGGGAAACAGCCAACCAAATTTGGCAGATGGATGTAACCATTGTTCCTTTTTTTGGTAAATTAAAATGTGTACACCACACTGTTGATACATATTCTCACTTCACCTGGGCTTTAGCCCTACCTGGAGAAAAAGCTCACCATATAATTCAACATTTATTAGCATGCTTCAATACTATGAGTTTACCTCAATCTATAAAAACTGACAATGCCCCTTCTTCAGCTTAGAAACTACATTCTTTCCTTTCAATTTGGAACATGCAGCTCTCTCATGACATCCCTTATAATTCACAAGGACAAGCTACTTTTGAATGTCAGCATGGAACCCTCAAAACCATGCTTTTAAAACAAAAATGGGGAGAAAATGATGATATACTCCCTATTAACAATAGTCCCAGGTATAATCTTACAAAAGCCTTATATATTCTTAATTTTTAAAATTTGGATAATGAAGGAATTACAGCAGAACGTCTTTGGAGAACTCTTACCCATTCAAAACCTCCTCAAATACAACAACCTATCTTTTATAAAAAATACTCAATAGTGCAGAATGGAAGCCTGGGGATGTATTACAATGGGGCCGAGGTTTTGCTCTTATCACTACAAAACAACAAGCGAAACAGTGGCTACCTGCTCATTGGATCAAGCCAGGACATGAACAAGAGACCTCGCCAGGCACTTTGATAAATTACCCTTTACTGATCTCTTTAACAACTTGACTATTCAGCGGACCAGTATATGCCGTCCCCTTCTGGGAAGCACTAATGCCACCTTCCCCTCATGGGAACAGATAAAGAAGTTGTCAACAGCAGCTGAAAAGTTAGTGAGATGACAAGGTAAACCTATAACAGCAGACTTCCTGTTTTGGCCATGATTGCATTAATACAGACTAAGGTAAGTGCTTCCACCACAAACTTTTCATTTTGGGCTTATATTCCCAATTCAACTTTAAATAGAGTTATACCCGGAAATGACCCTACTATTCCTATTTATGTCAATGATTCAAGTTGGTTACCTGGTCCTTATGACACTTGGGAACCACTTAAACCCAGAGAAGAACGAACTCACATTTTTAATTACACTTTGGGAGTTTCTGGCCTACCCACACGCATAGGAAATGGGACCACTGTCTTAAACCAGCTCCTACTGTGTGGCTCTCCACTGTCTGCAATAATGCAAAAACTAAGCATATTAAAACTATACTATTCCTCCAGACTTCAGCTTGGCATGGCTCTGAAATCATAATACCATTCCTCTACCTGAACTACCTATCTGCACACTGCCTGTTGCTATTCAGTTGTCTGAATGGGTACAATGGACTCCATGCAGAGGAGAAAAACCTTGGGTACTAGTTATACTTCCTATGGAAGTGTCACTGTTTGGGGACCCCAGGGGTCAGCCTGAGATAAACATCTAGGTACTGAGTTATGCTGGCATTGAAAAAATGACACAATCACGACCATAGCCAAGCATTCGTCTATCATTTGGCATGGGGGAGGTATGTCTCCACCTATGCCTATGCTGCATGGAGCTATGCAGCATCACTTTTGGAAAATTTCTTCAGCTTTTTCACTATTAATTGCTTGGAAAAGTAATATTTCTGTTGATAATAATAACAATACCATGTTAACTTTCATTCGCAATGCATCCCATTTTATCAGAGCCTGTGTGAGACTTCCATATTTATTACTAAAAGAACCTGTTCAGTGGCATCTAAGAGACTCTATTGTTTCTTATTCAAACTGTACTTTGTTTGCTGTTTTAATTCCTTTACTCCTTTTAATCACAATCTTGAAACCATTTATGTTTTAAGAGCTCGTATGGGTATTTGGCTGCCTGTTCAAATGAACCACCTCTGGCAAGATTCTCAGAGAGCATGGCTTCTTCAACATATAATAGAAACTTTAAAGAAAATAACAAAAAGAATGATTGGACTCATCATATCAGCAGCTACTGCTGGAGTGGCCCTCCATCAAAGCATACAAATGGTTGATTTTGTTCAAAGTTGGCATAAAGACTCAAAGATTGTGGACTGCACAATGAAGAATAGATTCTGAAATCAACAAAATTAACTGATTTAGAGGAAGCTTTAGTTCTTTTAGGAGATCAATTAGTTTAAAAGACAACTCAAATTACATTGTGATTGGAATATTTCTTTTTTTGGTGTTACTACTGTACCTTGGAATAATTCTCATTTCAGCTGGGATAATGTGAAACATCACCTTTTATCTCAAAACAAACATCACTGCCAAAATTATTGATTTACAACAACATATTTCTGATACTTTTGCTAAACAATTACAATCTATTACAGAGATGAAATTTTGTAAAGTATTTGATAGTATTGCTAATATTTTTCTTTTATGAAAATCTCTCAAGTACTACTCCTTTTGCTTATTATTTGTGCCCTTTTATTTCTTTGTATAGCATGAAGAAGAGCCACCCAGAGAGAACGACTATTGAAACAGACAAATTCAGTTTTCTCCCTAACCCTGCGCAAGTCAATTTTTAAAAACAGAAAGGGGGATATGTAGAGGATTAAACATCATACTTATTACAACAGCCACCAATATCATAACTCATCCGAGGAATTACTGAGAACAAGATATTCTCCAAGCAAGCCTGGAAATCTCTTGTGACTTGGCAGGCAATCCACCAGCTAATTTTGTAATCCTGGAGGAATGAAGTTCAGCCCTGCAGTAGTAAGGCTAATGTTAAACATTAAGCATTTTATGGCAGTTCCTTGAAGGATTAGTGGAGAAAAATTCTATGTAGTATTTTTGAAGATCATTTCCCTTACCATCCTTGAAGATCATTTCCTTGAGTACATACTTTTTTGGCACTTACGAGATCATCTCCCTGAGCACGCAGCCCCTGCATGTCTTTGCTTAGTAATCTTTCTGCCTATTATGTATCTTCTCAATAAAAGGACTCTGTGAGAAGTGCTCAGTGCTATCCTGCACCTATGGTTACTGTCAATCTGAGTCTCAGTGATCATTTATGTGGTCGCGACAGAAACTGCTGCCAATATTGTAATGAGAAAATTCAGCAATATTGAAACACAGGTAAAGGTATACGATGTATTTATATTCCCAAATCAAGCCAAATTGCTTCAGTCATATGTCTTCTTGAGGAGCCTTTATCTGAAACATTGCCGAACCCATATCTATGCCAAATTTGATGTGCTTACTAAGAAATATGGAAATAAACTCCAGAAACAAAACCAAATTCAGTATTTATTCTGTGAAGTTTGGATTTGGTTCAGGGACCATACAAAGGGGTCCAGAAGACAACACATGACTCTGAGGCTACCAGTTCTCCAAATCCAAGACCATTGCTAAGAATCAAGGTGGATATATTTAAGGGAAAATTTTTCTTCTCTTCTGCCAAGTCATAATCAGGTAATAAAATAATCATCTCCACAATCAGTCAAGGATTTTGATCAAATTACCAAAAATAAAAATAGAATTTATTTGAGAAGGGATAATCTGAAAAGGAAGAACCTAATTAATGCATTTTGATATTTAATATTTGATCTTTACCAACTACTTCAATTGAGTTTCTTCAAAAATTACCCTTAACTACCTAGCATTAAAACTAACACGTCTTAATGTGCCAGATACTATCTTTTATTGCATCAAGGATAGAAGACAAAAGTTTAACGTAATACATTTGTATATATTCTGCTCTTTTATTTTCTTGGTTACAAATAAAAATTATGATACATCTTTAGAAAAACAATTGATTTGATATATAAAAATATGTGTTTGGGGTTCTCTAAGTATAGGATCATGTCATCAGCAAAGAGGAAGAGTTTGACCTCCTCTGCTCCCATTTGGATACCCTTTATTTCTTTGTCTTGCCTTATTGTATTGACTAGCACTTCCAGCACTACGTTGAATAGTAATGGTGACAGAGGACAACCTTGTCTGGTTCCAGTTCTAAGAGGAAAAGTTTTCAGTTTTACTCCATTCAGTAAAATATTAGCTGTGGGTTTGTCATAGATAGCTTCAATCAGCTTCAGAAATTTGCCACCTATGCCTATACTCTTCAGTGTTCTAATTAGAAAAAGATGCTGGATTTTATAGAATGCTTTTTCTGCATCTATTGAGAGGATCATATGATCTTTGCTTTTGTTTCTGTTAATATGGTTGATAACGTTTATGGACTTGCATATGTTAAGCCACCCTTGCATCCCTGGGATGAAACCTACTTGATCATGATGTATGACTTTTTTAATGATAAGCTGTAATCTATTGGCTAGGATTTTGTTGAGAATTTTTGCATCTATATTCATGAGTAAAATTGGTCTGAAATTCTCCTTTTTAGTTGGGCCCTTTCCTGATTTTGGTATCAGGGTGATGTTTGCTTCGTAGAATGTGTTGGGGAAGATTCCTTCCTCCTCACTTTTTTGAAATAATTTCTGTAGTATGAGAATAAGCCCTTCCTTGAAGGTTTGATAGAATTCTGGTGTGAAGCCATCCAGACCAGGGCATTTTTTGGTTGGAAG
>CAUYON010027014.1:0-18544 GCA_963573935.1 Arctocebus calabarensis | reverse complement strand
TGATGTGTTGTTGGATTCTGTTTGTTAGGATCTTATTGAATATTTTTGCATCAATATTCATCAGTGAATTCATTAGTCTGTAGTTTTCTTTTCTTGTTGGGTCTTTTCCTGGTTTAGGGATCAAGGTGATATTCACTTCATAGAATGTGTTGGGTAGTATTCCATCTTTTTCTATATTTTGGAAGAGGTTGAGTAATATAAGTACTAGTTCCTCTTTAAAGGTTTGGTAGAATTCTGACGTGAAACCATCTGGTCCTGGGCTTTTCTTTTTAGGGAGATTTTGTATAGTTGATGTTATTTCCGAACTTGATATTGGCCTGTTCAACATTTCCACTTCATTCTGGGTAAGTCCAGGAAGGTGACGTGCATCCAAGTATTGGTCAATTTCTTCAGATTTTCATATTTCTGAGAGTAATGTTTCTTGTAATATTCATCAAGAATTTTTTTGAATTTCTGAGGGTTCAGTGTTATTTTGTGTTTACCTTTTCTGATTGATGAAATTAGAGATTTTACTCTTTTTTTTCCTGATTATGTTAGCCAAAAGTTTATCTATTTTATTGACCTTTTCAATGAACCAACTTTTTTTTTTTTGAAAGTATGCTGTGATTTTAATACAATTTAATGACACAGGACAGTATTTTTATATAGTACACTCAGGTTGCTTTATCCAGATAGTATCTCCTCATTTCTTTTTATGGTAATCAAAGATTTAGTTCTTAAAGTCATTTGAATATAATATAAACACTCTACCCATTGTCCATAAATAATTATACTAAAATTATTATCTAAATAAACAGAGTAGATTATCATGATGATGTAAATATATGTTGAGACCCACTCAACATTCTTCTTTCTTGCTTTACTGACTTCTCTTATTGAAAAACATTGTCAAGTGGCTTCTTAAAGGATGACTGGGTATAAATATTTAGTCTTTATATATCTAACAAATGCAACCAGTGTAACATGGTTTCTTATACCCTCAATGAATCCCCAACAATTGAAAAAAAAAAAAAAAAGTTGATCAAATGGGAGAAGAATAATGTCCCCACATTGAATTTCACAAATACTTTTTAATGCTACTTTTCCAGATTTTCTATTTAGGTTGACTTTAGTGAACCCTAGTGCAAAAGACTACATGTTTATATGATATAAATAGAAAATTATCCAGAAGGAGGCCTCTGGATAGGGAAGATATATTTAGTTTTAGAGTGTTGTATTCAAATTATTAAAGATAGAAATATAAAGTACTTTCAAAGGCTTGGAAATTCAAAGTGTACTCTTGTTCTCTACTCCACCAGATTTTGAAAAGTAGTAATATAATAAGGACAGTGTGACCGGAGCTGGGAATAGCTCATGCACATTAATATTCCCAGAACATTAGACACTTGAAAATAACTTATGGAGATGATTCCGTTAGGGATTTTCTTATAATTAACACAAAATAATTCTTGGATTTTTTGATGAGTTGCTTGTAATTAATGCAAAATAATTCTTGGGTTCTTTGACTTAATGAATTTTGATTTATTTTACAACTGTTAGGAAGGAACATGAAGAAGTTATTGTGATGGCATTTGACCAGAGGACTAGGAAGTTCTTGACCACTATCCCAGATGCATTTGTACAGCATCTCTGAGGGAGGTTATAGGCATGGAAGTCACAGAAACATTTTTATTATGCTGGTCTACGGAGAGGTTTCTTTTTAGCCACACTGGCTATGCCTACTGGTATGGAGACAAAGGTACCTGTGTCTTTTCCTTCGTATTTGCTTCAGTGCTTAAACTTCAATCTTGGATCTTAACACTTTTGTGCAATAAACCTTCTCTTTTCTCTTCAAGTCGATATATATTAGCAAGAACCAATAGAAAGAGACAAGAGCCATAAAAAGAGACTGCATTCGCTCAACAACGAATGAGGCAAAGCTGATCTAGGCCATAGGTGGCTACTGCACCTAACATTGGGTCTAGACAAGAGAGGTTTAGAGCAAAGGAGGAGAGAAAACAAAGCAAAACAAAAGAAGGAATGGGTCAGTCTTTCCTGGGGGTTACCTTCTAGGCACGTCATACTTTTACCAGACTTCTTAAAACAAAGGTGGAAAGAGTCACATCTTTTGTAAACTGACTATTCAAGTTTTTACCTATTTAAAAAATTAGATTAGGGTAGGCAAGGTGGCTGAAGCCTGTAATCCCAGGACTCTGGGATACCAAGGCAGGTGGATCACCTGAGCTCAAGAGTTTGAGATCAGCCTGAGCAAGAGTGATACATCTCTACTAAAAAATAGAAAAACTAGCCAGACATTGTGGTGGGTATTTGTAGTCTTAGTTACTTGGGAGGCTGAGGCAAGAGGGTTAATGAAACCCAGGAGTTCTTGAGGTTGCTGTGAGCTATGGTGCCACAGTACTTTACCCAGGGTGACAGAGTAAGACTCTGTCTCAAAAATAAATAAAAATTAGATTATTTGTCTTTTTATTATTGAGTTGTAGGAATTATTTGTATATTCTAAATATATACTTTTAGAGGTATATGTGCATAGGGTGCCAAAAATATGTATACATTTTAAGAAAGGGAAAAACTATTAAAATTTTAATAATATGTACTGATAATAAAAGATGAATATAAGTCATGTTGAGCAACTTGTGTAATTGCAGAAGTCAAATGTGACTTGAGTATTATAAATTTAATACAGTTTTTTCCTTTTTAAAATGTTTATACATTTTTTGGCACCCTCTATATGTAGCAAATGTTTTCTCCTGATCTTAGACTTTCCTGTTTATTTTCTTAATAGTGTTTTTGATTTGCAAATGTTTTAATGTTTGATAAAGTTGAATTTATCCATTTTTTAATGATCAAGTCTTTTATGGTTCTAAGAAATCTTATCTACCTCTTAGTTGCTAAAATCTTCTCTTACATTTTTTTCCTAGAAATTTTTAGACTTTATGTGTTTGATTCATCTGAAATTAAATTTAGCATATTGTGTGAGATGTAGTGGTCAAGATCAAGGTCAAGTTTTTCTGGGCCTTTTTGCTGAACAGAATTTATTTTTTCTAAAGAAATCCCTTGTTGAAATTCATTTGGCCATGTATTGTGGGTTCATTTCTGGACTCTGGCATTAGAAATACTTCCCTGAATTCATTATTTTTCTTAAAGAGGTATTTACTTATTATCTGCATTCATTCCAGCTTTTAGTATATATCTGACTTCTTTACCATGCTTTTTCCTCTGTCCACTTGTGTAAAGATTCACTTTTCTTTTCTTTTTTTTTTTATTGTTTGGGATTCATTGAGGGTATAAAGAATTAGGTTACACTGATTACATTTGTTAAGATTCACTTTTCTTTTTGAGACATTTGGATTCATGCTCTACTGATGCTAAAAGTCTCATTCATCATTTAGGTTTATATTATAATGTTTCATGGTGTATTTTCACATTTTTGTATTTAATTTTTGTGCATTCAAGGTCTAATGCTATGTAATAGTGACAATAAAAATGTTAATTTAGATGCAAACAATAATGCCCCCAAAATGTGAAACCATATCTGTTGTGACAGACTACATTTAAAAGTTAGTGACAACTACACTGTTAATATGAGGTTTGCACAGACGAGATGATAGAACTTGAAAATTTCCATATTTCAGATTTTTTAAAGATTCTGATAATTTTGAAATGTATGAGAAAAAAATTGCTTAATTGCTTTATGCTCTTGAAACAGTTACTGTGGTCAACCATGGCTCTTGATTGAAACACTGAAGAACAATGACTTCAAAGGACAATCTGGGCACAGCATGTTTATGTACAAAATATTTTTCTTCAGTGTCCGGGAGTCCTCAGACCCTGTGAAGTCTGCTCATGAAGTCTTCTCATATCACCTGGGGAATTTCTTTAACAAGTATACCTGGCTTTTATGAAAGCTTTTGACCCTACAAAAGTCAAGAAATGTAAAATCCACACAGTTGGAAACAAATGAAGCCCTCCCAGTAATGCCTGGGATCCAAACAAGTTGAAATTTGCATAGGTGAATCAGAAAGCCCACTGTTGAATGTGTTTCTTGGAACTGAAATAATGGATCATAACACAGTCTGTCTCAAAACTTTCATAATGACCCATGTATTCCTAGGCTGTCTCCCAGGCTCTAGACCAGAGTCTGTGGGAGTGAGGCCTGGAAACCTGCATTTTGAACAACTTTCCCCGGTGAATCTGGTAGGAGTACAGTTTAAATACTGCTCAGGGTTCATGAACATAGGGTAAGAATGCCTTTCTGTTTAGTTCATGTGACATATTACTTTTATAATGCATGATGAGTATTTTTTCCCTTCTCCTTTTTTTACCCTCAGGACTTGTCAGTCATGTCTGTAAGCTGTTTCCTGAAACTGCCACACTGTGCTTGGATACGGACAATAAAAACAACAGCGAGCTGGCAGCCGCACTGCTGTTTTCCCTGCTTGATATTTTGCATGGCATGCTGACCTACACATCTGGTGTCGTGCGCCTGGCCTTGCAGGTAGAGGAGTGTTTTCCTGTGTCTTCAGCAGCCCTACTCCATGTCATAATTCCTTTTCATTCTCTTCTTTCTAATCTTCCCCTAGCATGGGTCTTTTTTTTTGTTTTTTTAAAGAACATATCATTCTATAGAAAGTGTCTACGAAAAACCAGATGTGAGTAATCAGTGTCAAGAACAGAGAATTTGATCACAAAATATTGAGTGAAGGCAGGAGAGGCCACTAAGGAGAGACTTAGTAAACTTTTGTTGAGAAAATGTTCATGACCAAGGAGAGCTTTTGCCTTAGATATATCCTATTGTTGGGCAAGCAGTGTGCAGCCTTTCTTGTCCAGAGATGGCACTCCAGCCCATCATCAGGGGGATGGCTCTGCTCGTTAGGAACAATGGGTTCAGAGTTTATGCACTATCACATGCCTATACATGTCTGTATACCCGTATACCTACCTATGCAACATGTAAACTCTCATATGCTTTTCCTTATGCCTGATAACATGCAATCATGACATGGTTTTGAGGCTTAGAAGTGTATTCAGTGACAATGGAAAAAGTCAGTTTGTCCTGAACTCTAAACTGTATTTATTTAGCATTAGGCTCCACAGAAGGAAGGAGATGTGGTTTTATTGAAACTCTTGCATGTTAGGTGCCTTCCCAGGCTTGTTTCACTTAATGCTCCCTCTAATGAACTGAGTCAGCTGATACTTAGATCAAATGTAAGGCACATGGCCAATATGAAGTCATTGTTATTATTTAAAATCCTGATAAAATTGCAAGAGATGTGTATCAGATGGTTGCATCGTCAGTTGGATACATGCAGAAGCTTATGTTGAAACCAAACTGTTTTGATACATTGCCAGGAGTCACAGTAGCCAAGCCAAGAACTAATCCCTAGGCCCTGCTTTAGTCTCTGCTCTTCATCATTATGATAAATGGTATCTTTTACCTGCAGTTAAGCTGGTCGAGTATTTAGCTTGTTTAATATGGTTCAATAAATAACTCTAAGAACCTCTCAACCAATATGGTATGTAATTACTGAGTATTTAACCCAAACTATAAAGCCCTAGATTAACATGGCCTTTGGATTACCAGTTGCTTTTATTTGCTCATCTGTAATAATTCTAAATTAACAGGAAAGCATTGTAAAGTGCTTGTGGAATCCTGAATTATACACTTCTCCTTTCTTTCCCTCTATTTTCTAGTAAACCTATTCACAGAGAACATTATTACTTTATATTAATTTTTAAAACTTTAAAAATTTTTAAATCTTAAGGGCACATAATACCTGGTAGTTGTATGTGTGTATAGGGCACATGTGATCTTTTGATATAGGCATGCAATATAAATTAATCAAATCATGGGAATGGGGAGATCCATTACTTCAGGTTTTTGTCATTTCTTTTTGTTAGGAACACTTCAGTTCCACACTTTTAGTTGTTTTAGAGTATACCCTAACTACTATTTGTAGCAGCCCATATAGCCTATGGCTTAGGAGGAGTGAGAGTTATAAGAAATACCTGTATAGCTCAATAATGGAACACCTTGGTGAAAAGAGCATGGAGAGAGATTTAGCTCTCCTAATAAGCATGAGAGAGCTCGCAAGATGAGAGCATTGGTGAATTGGCAGTCTCTACACCTGTGGTGTTGAGAGGCATGAGATCAGCCTTATATTAGGCTGGAGGAGAAGGCAGTCAGGAACATGCGCATTCTATCATGGACCCACTTACTCTGACTCTGTCTCCTCTCCTGCTGCAAAATGCCAGCACGGCGTCTCTCTGCTGAAGATTACCAAGCTCTGCTAAAGACTAATATCTATCTACTCTAAGACTGCTTTACTCTCTCTAAGACTCTCTCTCTCCTGGTAAAGTAGATAGCCCTCAGGCACCTAAGAGAAATTGTTCCTGAGCAAGCTAGCTTAGCGGTTCGCGTCCAGAACCTAGTTAAGCAGGGCTCGAGACCTGGCCAGTCCCGGGCCCTGACAACTATTGATATTAGTCATACTGTTGTGCTATCAAATTTGAATACTTTTTCTTATTTGAATTTCCACCGTGGTAGTTTTATGTAATTCTTTGCTATGTAGTTGATGATTACTCTCATAAGATGCCTTGAAGATACCAATTTGTAAAATATTGTCCTGTGGCTTGTATATTTAAAAAGGAGTCAGAAGTTAAAAGTCTCCATAACAATAGAAGTCTTTTATTATAAATGAATAGGTAGATATTTAGGAGGCATTATTGTTTACATCTAAATTGACATTTTTATTATTACTATTAATAGCATTAGCCTTTGAATTCACAAAAATTAAATACAAAAACTTGAAAATACACCATGAAGCAATGTTATAATATAAACCTAAATGATGAACGAGACCATTAGCATCAGTAGATTATTATTTCTGGCCTTTTAGTTTATGCTAAGAAGTTAGGTATATTCTCTTATGTAATTTTTGGTAATGCTGATTATCATTTAATGTTAAATATAGTTCTTACATTAACATTTCTAGGTTTTATATGTTTAAGATTGTTAAAGTTATATTTCCACCCAGAGTTCTTCTCTGAGATCACCAGCCATATACCGAGCAACTTGTGCAATATAATCACTAAGTGTCCCATGGTCCAAGCTGAACTCAGGGTTTGCATCCCAACTCCATTCCCCTGCCAGCAATTCTGCCTCACTCATCTTGCTGTGGATACCAGAGATCTGGGAGTCATTCTTAAAATTTCCTGCCTTTAGCTTGACTCCTGTAGCTCAGCAGCCAGGGCACTGGCCACATGCACCAGGGCTGGCAGGTTCAAATGCAGCCTTGGCCTGCCAAACAATGACAACAAAAAAAAATAGCCAGGCATTGTAGCAGGTGCCTATAGTTCCAGCTACTTGAGAGGCTGAGGCAAGAGAATCACTTAAGCCCAAGAGGTTGAGGTTCCTGTGAGCTGTGATGCCACAGCACTCTACTGAGGGCAACAAAGTGAGACTCTGTCTCAAAATAAATAAATAAATAAATAAATTCCCGCTTTCATATCCCACATCTAATCTACCACCAAATCATGCAGATTTTTCCTTAAATATCTCACAAATCCAGTTACTTCTCTCAAACCTTGCTGCTGTTACCCTAGCCCAGCAGGCTACCATCCTGTCTTGCCTTGACTATTACAGCTGAGAATAGTGAAAACTATTGGGTGGCTAGGCAGGGATAAGTCCACACACAGCAATAACAAAAGGCAGTGATTTCTGAAAAGGGCTCAATGGGACCAGAGTCAAAGGCGAAGGCCCTGGATGGACATTGATGTCATCACAGTGGTGATGTCATGGTAGAGAACACCCCTTGCAAAGTGCACAAAGAAGACTACACATCCAGCAGTCAGCGCTCTGACTTGAGGGAGTGTGCTGGGGAGAACTGGGGAGAGACTGGCAGGGAGTTAGGCCTGGTTTCTGGCTTCAGGGTTTACTGCTGCATCCATGCAGAGGTCTCTTCGCTGCACAGAGCTTCCACTTAGAACGATACTTTGGTGAAAGGAATTGAATTTCTAATGCATTCCTGTCACGCACTTCTCTGTCTTACGGAGCTACAGCATTCTCTTTCTTCTGGAACCCTTGGCAACTTTGCAAGGACGTGGTACATGAATACTGATGGGTAGGGTCTGGATGTTTCTTGGTGACAATAACAAACGAATGTTTTTGGAGGATCTAGAGGACCACCGGTGGCAAAAGTCCCCCATTGTGTGCTTCCTCTGTGGCCCCATCTGCTTTCTCATACATGCGTGAAAGGAAGCAGTGGCACCATGCACCCACTGCTGCCTTGGTCCTGATTTGCATGGCTGCCTCATCTCACCCAAGAGAGAAACAACCTACTCAAAAGGATAACATGTTAATGTGAAAAAGCTGATTTTCCTTGTTAGATGCACTTCAGAGGGCAAAGGATGAACAGCCAAGATCAGAAAGATTCAGGCCCCTGGGACCGTGTGACACATTTGTTTTGTGGGAGGAAATATACCTTTCTAATACAGTCAGTCAGAGAGGTAGGGGAGGGGGAAGCTTCAAGCTAATGATTACCACTATTTCCTTTAGCTATGGAGAGATGCGAGTTGTTAAAAGATAGGCATCTGAGTTTTAGTGAAGTCCAACCAAAGACTGTAGACAATTGAAATTCTGGTCCATAGACCAGAAGTGCAGAAGGAATCTAGGCATTTATGAGAAGGACCCTAGAGTCCAGGTTAATGACCCAAGGTCCGGCACTCTACAGGCTGCTTGATTGCCCTATAAAGGTCATTATCTAAAGTGGTTTTGTCTCTTCTAAGTTAAAGTAAAAAGAAATAAGAACAGTGTGAGTGAAATGTATATATATACTATAGTATACATATTATAGCAAGTAAAATAATCATTACCTTTTCTTAGTGCAAATTTACTCATTTCTATTCAACTCCTTTGGAATTAAACAGTTCTATAAAACTCTTAGATGAAAACACACTTAAAGTAAAAACTACTGACTCATTTCTTCCTTTCACTGCAATTTAAGTCTTCAAGTTCTAAAGAACATAGACCCATATTTGAAGCCTATCCATGCAGTGATTTATTGGGTAATAGTCTAGATATTATCTGAGCATGTGTATGCACATATAGGGTGAAAGAATAGCAGAATGCATTTAGCATGTATCATAATCATATTATGTGCATAAAAACACCCAGAGGAGATTAACATTTGTGACTTGGAGTTCAGATGCCGGGGTTGACCTCTGGCTTTGTCACTTATTATCTGTGGGATTACTTAGCTTTTCTAAACTTCTGTTTTCTCACCTGAAAAATGGGAATAACAGCACCTAGTCTCAGGATAGTTGGAAGGTGAAATCCTTGCCACTCAAGATGTGGAACATCACCATCCTTCCTCCAGCAACTATTGCTGTATCTGTGTGCTGTCCAAGTCTGCCTCTATAGCCTGAGCTAGTGGCAGTGTGTATGCTCATTGTTATAACAAAGCATAATCTTTCCTGGGCCCTCTGTTTTGTACTCAGGAGGTGTCATGGAGGTGCAGTGTTTCCCTAGCCCTTTTCATCTGCTAGACTGAGTGGACCTGTCTCCTACAGCCAAGCTGACGAATCACCAAAATCCCCTTTCGCTTCTCTTTCCTTCAGGCCCAGAAGTCTGGCTCAGGAGGGGGCACTCAGGCTGCAGAAGAATTGCTGCTGCTCAGCAAACCTCTAACAGACCTCATTAGCCTGCTCATCCTGCTGGTAAGGGCTCACCTAAGTTTGTGTGTCTTTTAGAACATTACTGAGGTTGAAGTAATTTTATTTGAATTTCATGATTTTTTTGAGCTTCTCTGTTATTTTCATTCCTTTCAAAGCCAGAACCAAAAGAATTTTTACACAATTATTTGGCCTGGAAATACTAAACTTTTACTTTATTTTAAAACCGATGACTTGGCTCAGCTCCTGTAGTTCAGTGGCTAGGGTGCCAGCCACATACACCAGAGCTTGCGGGTTCAAATCCAGCCCAAGCCTGCCAAACAACAATGACAACTAAAAAAAAAAAAAAAGCCAGATATCGTGGCAGGCATCTGTAGTCTCAGCTACTTGGGATGCTGAGGTAAGAGAATTGCTTAAGCCCAAGAGTTTGAGGTTGCTCTGAGCATTGACACTATGGCACTCTACCAAGGGTGACAAAGTGAGACTCTTTCTCAAAAAAAAAAAAGCAGGTGACTTGTCATTTATTTAAATATTTAAGTAAAGCAGAATCTCAAATCTAATTACTTAACAAATATAAGCCGAAAAAATTCAACAAATGAATTCTAAGATGGAAGAAGAAATCATCATGGGAATAAATTCCCTTTCCAAAAGATATTTTAGAGTTTTATTTGGCAACAAGGACTACCTAGAAATATGAAAGCACAGATGCAGACCTAGGGCATACCCCCTCAAACTCAGCAGAAATGAAATGATATAAGTAAAATAAAAACAAGTAAGATTGTACAAGACCATTGAATATGTGAAAAGAGCTCAAAAGAAATATGAAGTTTAGACAAACTAAATAGTTTTGAAAAGGGCCCACTTTGTAGACACATAACTCCCATTCTTAGAAGAAGCTCTCAGCCGGTAGGGTGGTTAGTGAAATTCTATAAATATCACAAAACCGCTCCACTTCATGGCTATAAGAATTAGGGGTGCAGGTAACCTGGGGAAGTGTATCACTGATGGTCACCGCCCTTCACAAAGGCAGGCAGACAGCTCTTCAGTTCTGAAAAGACTGCTAGGATTTGGCATTTCCTACCCTGTGGCTCAAAAGAAAGCAAATGCTGTTTAGATAAATAGTTCTATGGACTTAATTATATTCAACAAGTAATGTTTTGGTTCAAGTGAGGGAGAAAGAAAAAGGAATAAGAAATCATCAGTAATGAGTTTTATTAAATAATGTAGAATGAGTATTGCTTAAGTATGTAAGCAATAGAGCACTCACAAAAAAGCAGCCAATGGGTTCATGGTGAAATTATGGAACAACTCCAAACCCCAGAGAACTGGATATACCCCTGACAAAGTGGGGAGATCTTTGGTATAGAACTTTTTATGAAGTTACAGGGCAAATTGCAAAGCTAACTACTCCAGCGTAAGAGTCTATAAGCCTGGATTATTTACTTTTTGCCTCTTTATAGAAAATGTTTGTTGACCCCTGACATATAGGAAATGAATATGTTAATAACATTGATCTAATAGAAATTTATTCATCTTTGTACTCTGCAAAATACCCTGGAAAATACTTTTAAGAAGTTGACCTTAAAAAAATAATAATTAAGGGTGGTGCCTGTGGCTTAGTTGGTAAGGCGCCAGCCCCATATAATGAGGGTGGCGGGTTCAAACCCGGCCCTAGCCGAACTGCAGCAAAAAAATAGCCAGGCGTTGTGGCGGGCACCTGTAGTCCCAACTACTCGGGAGGCTGAGGCGAGAGAATCGCTTAAGCCCAGGAGTTGGAGGTTGCTGTGAGCTGTGTGATGCCGCAGCAGTCCACTGAGGGCAATAAAGTGAAACTCTGTACTCTGTCTCTATAATAATAATAATAATAATAATAATAATAATAAAAACAGCAATATAAAAGAAAATTTTTAGGAAAAACCAAACTCTAAGGATAGAAAAGAAGCCCCGGGCCAGAGTTCACTGAAGAAATGAT
This sequence comes from Arctocebus calabarensis, assembly GCA_963573935.1. Classification (NCBI taxonomy): domain Eukaryota; kingdom Metazoa; phylum Chordata; class Mammalia; order Primates; family Lorisidae; genus Arctocebus; species Arctocebus calabarensis. The sequence continues at coordinate 6,903 of CAUYON010027014.1, read as the reverse complement.
TTAATATTCACTGGTATTCTGATCCTCTGGCTTCTGAGGAAAAATCAGCCATGAGGCTTACTGATGAAGCTTCTATGTGATGAATTCTCTGGATAGGGGCCTTTGAAGGGCTCGCATCCAGTTACGTCTCCACTGGTGGCTGGGTTTCATCATGATTGAGAGATGTTGGTTTTTAAGCCTGTTAGGGAGTTGGAGAAAGAAGGCAGATATGTTCTTACTGAGATTCCGACACTTTTCTTGAATAAATGCTCCTGGACTGTTTCAAAAAAAAAAAAAAAAGAAAAAAAAGTTGATGGTACATTATAGACCACATTCTTCAACCATAGTACTACAATATAACTTGAGGGGAAAATAGCAATTGAAGAAGCACTATTATCAAATACTATGTATGAATACAGAGAATAAGATAATGAACACATATCATTCCAGGTCCAGTCAGGAGACAGCAACCATACAGTGATCTGAACAGAATTTTAATATAAAGAATTATTAAAGCCATGATAAAAGGATAATTGTAAGATTTTTAAAGATCTCTGTAGGGTACCTTAAAGCTGAAGGAAAGCAGCCAAGGAAGGACAAATTTGGAAAGGGGACTGCTGCTCCCCGTTCCCAAGGCTGTGGGTCAGACCTCACTGGAGAAGGCATGGCTGCAGCCCACAGCAAGGTGGAGGAGTTTGCTGGGTTGCCAGGGCTAGAGCTGCAAAGCAAGAAGCAATCCTCCAGGATGCAGGGAAATTCTAGACAATGGGCAAGCAGGGTGCCACTGTGGGCAGACTGCCTGGAGTACTTGTACACAGGAAATAAACCTCTAGAGGTGGTAGACCAGCACGGGGAGCTGGACTCCCAGGCACGGTAACTGTACTGGGAGGATAGCAGGGGTGATCACAGGCCAGGTGAGGGCTGAGGGATCATGAATTCTAGGCACGTGGTTGGGGCAGCAGACTCCTGATGCCATCACACCTGTACCTATCATTAAGTGCAACCACCAGAACTATCTGGACACTTCCTGACTCCTGAAGTGTGTCTCCAGCCTTCTCTACTGAGAAAGTGCACCTTCATATTTACTCTAAAGGAGGAATGCTTAACAGAATTCTGTCCATGTCACAGATGTACTGAAGAGTGATTTTGGAGCTGAGCGGCAGTGAATAGATAACTGGCGTAGTGATTAAACTGACTTCATTCCAGGAAAGTAGATGATCCAGTGTGATCCAGTGTTGGAGAATCTAAATTCTTCAAAGTCACATGGGTTTTAAGTGAAAAAGTTAGTATTCAAACATGTAGATAGGTCTAACTCCCACCAGCAATGGATGAGTGTTCTCATTTTTCCAGATATTGTCAGTTATTTTTAAAAACTTACTATAAAAACCTGTTTTGCCATCCTAAAAGATATGTGGTAATGTTTCATTGTTCAGTTTGCATTTTTGTAATGACTAGTAATATAGGTCATTTTTTCATGTGCTTATTTACTAATATTTGTATTTTTAAAAGTTATTTTTGAAATACCAACTTCTTTCATAATATTACTACATTAATAGTAAATTGAGTTACCTTTACAAAAGCATTTTAAATGTATAATTTCAGTGCCTACAAAATGTCCTAGTATTTTAAAATCAAATTATTGTTCCCTAGAAGACTTCTGACATACTTTAATTAATTAATTCTAACTTTATATATTTGCCAATTCAATAATCTTTCTAGTTAACAATATTTAGTTTTTAGTTACCCTTTTTCTCCTTTCTTCCTTCCTTCCTTCCTCCCTCCCTCCCTCCCTCCCTCTCAAGCTGTCGCCTTGGGCAGAATACCATGGAGTCATAGCTCTTACCAATCTACAACTTGGGCTCAAGAGATCCTCTTGCCTCAGTTTTTCTAGTTTTTAGTAGAGATGAGGTCTTACTTTTGCTCAGGCTGGTCTTGAATTCCTGAGTTCAAGCAATCCACCCACCTTTGCCTCCCAGATTGCTAGGATTACAGAATTTTTCCATGATACCTGTGGAAGCAGGGTTCCTCTTTTTTTACACCATATGCAGTAACTTTCAAGGGTTGTCAGGATGATTGTAAACTGTCCTGGTGCTGGTGGAAGTTTCATTCAGTATGTTAATACATTATAAACAGAGTATGAGGAGCTACAAGAGCAGGGGGGTTGTTCTTATCATCATCTCGGCTCTTACTGGTCTTAATTGGTTTCTTCCGCTGCATCCTGTTTTTGGTAGAGGCCTTGGTTAGGGTATTGCAACTTTTTAACAAGTTGGTCCTATTGGTTTCCTGTCTCAGGAACATGGTATGATTCTGGCCAGAGGTTGCCAGGTGAGTAGAAAAGCCATGGCCTTGCGGTCAGAAATCCAGGACTTATGGTCTGGTTCTGCTGCTGCCCAGCTGTGTGATGTTGGATGAGGCAGTCTTTATCTCCGAGCCTCAGAGGATTAGATAAAATGATGCAGATAGCCCAACATGGTGTTGCTTTCTTTCCATAAATTCTATGGAATTTCTAAACTAAACTAAAATCTTAAGCCCCTCCCCACCAGCTGAGTTGCTAGCCATGAGAAAAGAGATTAGACATGCCTCATCATGCCCCCTCTCTTCACAGAGGTGTCCTTTGTGACTCATTGATGGGCCTAAGGTTATGCAAGACACACCTGCAGGTCTTCAGTATACACAACAAACTACTTGAGTTTGGGCATATGTCCTTTAGTTTGTCTCTGATTAACAGACCCTTATCTTTCTATTCTTTTTTTTTTTTTTGACTACTGGTCTATTAGATAAAGCCTAACTCTTTCCCTCAATTGTCAATTAAATAATCTTTAAACTCATCTTAGCCTGAAAGCTCCCCATTTTGAGATGCTCTACTCTTTCCAGCCAAACCAATGTATAATTCATGCCTTCCACATATCAATTTATGACTCTACCTGTAACTGCTGTCTTCCTAAAATGTATAAAACCAAACCATCCTACCACAGCAACTTCACTTGCTCAAGATTTCTTGGGTGTGGCTCTGGGGTCATGGTTTTGAAATTTAGCTCAGAATAAACCTCTTTAAATTATTTTACACAGTACAACTTTTCCATTGACAGCTTTTTAAGACTTTGGCAGTTCTTTATTATCATTTCTCATTGTCCCCTTTGATACCATGACATCTGAAGTCTGATTTTTAGCCTTCCTCTTTGCTTGTTACTTTTTCTGAGAACAGTCACTCTTGCCCTCATTAAGCACTCTGTCTCTTTTCCCTCAGCCTATGTACTATGCTACCTCCTTGCTCAGTGCAGGGTCCTTTGCAGGCAGATTCTTGGAATCTTCTTTATAAATCCCTCTATTTGTGTTTATGAGTTCTCCCCAAAGGCCTTTTGTGGCCTGTCCTTTTCCAGGTTGTCTAGGTTATTACCTTGAATATTTATATATGTAAAAGCATGGAGTCTGATTTCCTTCAATAGATCTACTGCTAATAGGTCTTCCTGACCTCCCCCCTGGAATTGTCCTTGGAGTAACTTCTTTTTCTCCAGAGATGCTTCCCAGTGTTCAGAGTAAGTGACAGCCCAAGGGATAAAATTGTCCTCTGAGAGGTTTTTCCTAGCCCTTTTGGACACTGCACTCTTGTTAACAGTAACTTGATCACACTTAAGTTCTAGTATATTGGCCAGATGTCTGCTTAATGTATGTGAGCTCTATTGTATAGAGTATATACACATTTATCACTGGAGCCATTAGGTTTAAAAATCGCCAGTGACAAGAACATTGCCATATGTCTTCTTTGGGAAAGATTAACACACATTTATAGCTGTATATAAACTGAAGAAAAATAGTAATAAAGCTATTGGAGAACTTAAACTAGAGCACATAACAGACCAAAGATAAATTTTACAGTAGTTGTTAAAAAATGTAACAGGTTACAGAATGAAGTGCTAGTATTGCTTTCCCGTAGGGAAAAATAAACAGACTTTCAGTTTTCATCTGACTTGGATAATTTGGGAGGCATTTGGCCTAAAGGCAAGAAAATGAACATGTTAGCTTTTGAGGTTCTTTCCAGATATGGTCCTATGAAAGGAAACCTACTTATCCTTAATAGAATATGAAGCCTGTTAACCCATAATTTCTGACCTATATTTATAATACACACTGTAGGAGAATAATAGTGAAATGTGTAGGTAAGATAATGATTGTTACTCTGTTTTGAGAATCTAATAATTCTGGACTACTCACTCATAAAAATGCCTTGACTTGGGGTGTGGGGTCTAGGGGTGTAGGTGGGTCTACACACCTTTTGGGAGCAAGACACAATTGTAAGAGGGACTTTACCTAAGAAATGCAATCAGTGTAACCTGGTTTCTTGTACTCTCAGTAATTCCCAAAAATTTTTTAAAAATAAATAAAAATAAAAAAATGCCTAGACTTACTTATTTGCAAAGTTTTGCTCTCCTATACACAAGACATAATTTCAGAGGGAATTTCAAACCCTCAGTTCGTAACAATAGTATAATAAGTGGCTAATATAGTTGATGGTATCTCCTGAAGAAAAGATAAAATAGGATAATTATTTGACCAATGAAAATTCATGCTATATAGTCTAGATAAACTTCTAAACTAGATAATTGCTTTAAGAAATTATGCTATAGCTTGCTTATAGGAAACGTTTTTAAAATGTTTATTATATATCTAAGATGTCAACACATAGACTGGTTTACATTATTTGATACATATCATATTAATCATTATGCCTTTTTAATCATGTATGCCATTGAACAAAATGTCTCTCTGCAGTCTGCTTAGGGTCACTGTCCTCACCCTGCAATGAAATGTGTACTCTTTCCTGTGCTAGATGCCTGAGGGACTTGCTGTCACCTGAATGCGTAATGATTCTTATCAATACATGTTTCTGAGATCAGTGGGCCAATTTTAAAAACGAGTAAGGTAAAATAAAAATAAATTAAAAGTGGGACTATATACGAAAAATCAATTTCTGTTTTTTATTTTCTAATTTCTTCCCTTCAAGAAATACGTGAGCAGATTTTTCTCTTTACATGATGGCACCCTGGGACTTGCTTGTTCTTTCCCTTCTCTGCTGCCTTCACAGTGGCATGTAATATAGGTAATAGTTTATGGTATTTGTGGGAATGAAGCCCAGAGGTATTGGGCAGTGTTTTTGCAAGTCAAAACCAAGAGACTAAGTATTTAGTAGTTGTACACTAAAAAGTCACTACCTCATTTAATGGTGATAACCCTTTTTTTTTTGTTAGATTTATTTCAGATTAATGTGAGAGTACAAATAATTAGGTTACATTGTTTGCACTTATTAGGTAAAGTTCAAGTTGTAATTGAGTCCTTCATCTAAGGGGTGTGCTGTATACTCCTACATTGTGCCTATCAGGTGAGAGCTTACCCTCCTTCCCTCTCCTCTTTTCCTCCCTCTCTATTTTCCTCCTCCCCTCTCCTTTTTTCTTCTTTCTATCCTTTCTGTCTTCTTCCCTCCACTTGAAGTTAATTGTGTTATTCTTTCCTGTGGGCATGTAGTTGTTTGTCTACTAGTTTCATTAGTATTGAATACTTTGGATTCTTTCTTTTCCATTCATGTGATACTTTACTAAGAGGAACATTCTTCAACTCTATCCAGGTTAATACAAAAGATATAAAGTCTCCATATTTTTGTGGCTGAATAGTATTCCATGGTATACATCTACCACAGCTTGTTCATCCATCCATATGTTGATGGGCACTTGGGTTAATTCCACATCTTGGCAATTGTGAATTGAGCTGGTACAAACATTCTACAACAAATGTCCTTATGGTAAAAATGATTTTTTTCTTCTGGGTAGATACCTAGTAATGGGATTGTGGGATCAAGTGAAAGGTTTACTTGTAGCTTTTTGAGAGTTCTTTATACATCTTTCCATAAGGGCTGTATTAATTTACAGTCCCACCAGCAGTGTAAAAGTGTTTCCTTCTCTCTTTATCCATGCCACCATCTGCAGCTTTGGGATTTTGTGATGTGGGCTATTCTCAATAGGGTTAGGTGATCTCTCCGGGTGGTTTTTGATTTGCAATTTTTGATGGTTACGGATGATGAGCATTTTTTTTTTAATGTGTTTGTTAGCCTGTTCTTCAGAGAAGGTATTTTTCATGTCTCTTGCCTACTGATAAATGGGATTGTTTGTTCTCTTTTTGTTGATTAATTTGAGTTCTCTGTAGTTTCTAGTTATCAGGCCTTTGTCAGATTCATAGTATGCAATGCAAATATCTTCTCCCATTCTTAAGGTTGTCTGTATGCTTTCATTGTATTCTTAGCTGTGCAGAAGCTTTTTGGCTTGATAATATCTCATTCATTTATTTTTTGTGTCATTGCAATTGTCAACGTGGTCTTCTTCATAAAATCTTTTCCCAGGCTGATAGCATCAAGAGATTTTCCCATGTTTTCTTCTAGAATTTTTATTGTTTTATGTCTTACTTTTATTATTACTATTATTATTTTATTGTTGGGGATTCATTGAGGGTACAAGAAACCATGTTACACAGGTTGCATTTGTTGAGTAAAGTCCCTCTTACAATCGTGTTTTGCCCCCAAAAGGTGTGGCCCACACCAAGACCCCACCCCCCTCGCTCCTTCTCTCTCTCTGCTCTTCCTTTCCCCACCCCTCCCTCATTCTTTCTCTCTCTGATCTCCCCTTCCTTCACCCCCACCGTGTCAATAATTGTCATTAATTGTCCTCATATCAAACTTGAGTACATGGGATTCATGCTTCTCCATTCTTGAGATGCTTTACTAAGAATAATGTGTAGCACTTCCATCCAGGTTAGTACAAAGGCTGTAAAGTCTCCATTTCTTTTAATGGCTGAATAGTATTCCATAGTGTACATATACCATAGCTTGTTAATCCATTCCTGGATTGGTGGGCATTTAGGTTGTTTCCACATTTTGGC
>CAUYON010027012.1:0-21782 GCA_963573935.1 Arctocebus calabarensis | reverse complement strand
ATAGGATCGAATGGCAGATCTATTTTTAGATCTCTAAGTATTCTCCAAATGTATTTCCAAAAGGAATGTACTAGTTTGCATTCCCACCAACAGTGTAGAAGTGTTCCCCTTTCTCCACATCCACGCCAACATCTCTGGTTTCGGGATTTTGTTATGTGGGCTAATCTTACTGGGGTTAGATGGTATCTCATGCTGTCACATCCTAATTCTGTCATGCCATCCATGAACTCCTGCTTGGAGAAGTCACACTATGTTGCTGCTCTGAACTTCCATGCAATGATCAACACACTAATGCTGGCTGGATCGAGTGCCAGATCATCACACAATTGTTGTATACCATCTAATCCAATTTTATTTTCATCTTGAGGATCTTTGTATCTATTGTACAGTTGCTCTAACTTCTTCCTGTCCAATGTTCCTTTTACACTCTCGCGTATGTAAAGTTCAGGATTTTGGAAAAAATTATCTGTTGCAACATCTAACCTCCAGTCATTTTGAGACAGACAACTTACTGTTGCTTTTTCACTACAATGTGTGAAGATCATAAACTGATGAACTTTACCCTTCTGCGATGATTTCAACTTGTTCATGTTGGTGTCCTCCAGGCCTGTCCCCTCCTCCTCCAGCTCCGCAGCAAATCTCAGAGTAGTTTTGATTTGCATTTCTCTGATGATTAAGGATGATGAGCATGTTTTCTTATGTTTGTTAGACACTCGTCTGTCTCCTTCAGAAAAGTTCTGTTCATCTCTCTTGCCCAGTGATATATGTGTGGGATTGTTGGATATTTTTTTGTTGTTGATTAAGTTGAGTTCTCTCTAGATCCTCGTTCTCAAGTTTTTGTCTGATTCATAATATGCAAATATCTTTTCCCATTTTGAAGGTTGTCTGTTTGCTACGTTTGTTGTTTCCTTACCTGCACAGAAGCTTTTCAGTTTAATGAAGTCCCATTCGGCCTCATTATCTTCCCTTTGTAGAAAGAAAGTAATGATGCCCACCTCCAAGAGTATGGCTTGGAGGATTTGAGGAGAAAAAGCCTGAAAATAAAACCTACCACATACAGCATGTGTCATTTTCTAGGCCCTCAACAAATAAATGTTAGTTCTCCATTCCATCTTTGCTTCCTTCATTCCATCATTGTGACTCCTGTGACATTAGCATAATGGCATGGCTACCAGAGAGAATACTTGGAAATGTGACAGCAAACAGAGATAAGTCCACATTTCCATTACATGTCAGCGTCACTGTCACTGTAGTGTGGGGGAGGAGGCAATAGTGTGATGGAGCTGGAAGAGAAGAGAAGCATCATTGCACAGCTTCCTGTTAACTGAGAGGAGATAGACAAGATATCATCACTCTTTGTCCTGCACTTCATGTGCTTCCCATCCTTATAATGCTAGCCTCTGATATGGTTCGCCTATTTGTCCCCTCTAAAGGTTATCTTGAGATCGGATCCCCAGTGTTGGAGGGGGGGCCCAGTGGGATGTGTTTACGTTGTTGAGGTGGATCCCTCATGAATGACTTGGTGTCATCCTGTTGATGAGAGCCCTGTACCCCTCTTCTCTCTCTTGCTCCCTCTCCAGCCATGTGACATGCCTGATTCCTCTCTGCCTTCTGACTTGATTAGAAGCTCCTTGAAGGACCCACTGGAAGCAGATACTGGCACTTTGCTTCTTGTAAAACCTATACAACTGAGAGCCAAATTCTTTATAAATTACCTACCTACAGATATTTCCTTCATAGCAGCACAAAACAGCCTAATATCCTCTCTATTCTTTGTGCTTTCTTATCCCCTTCCTCTTCCATCTGGTGTGACATCAGAGATGGGTATGTACTCAGTGCCTCAGAAACAGGAGCTGATGGAGAAACACCAAGTGAGATATTGAATCTATTAGACCGGGGTCCCTTCACACGGTTACTTTAGGTAAGTTACTACTCTTCAACCAAGGTGGTCCTTACAACAGCCTAACAATGCCCCGTCTTCCCAACTACCAGGAATACTCCGGAGTTTACGTGTGATCCCACGTGGAGAAATAATCTGAGGATTTAGGTGGGAGGCAAGGACCAGTGCACTTTAGAGTAATTACATTAACAGAGATACTCAGGGTGACTCAGAACCTTGTATTGTCACCATTCAATTAATGGTATTTTAATATAAGCTGTTGAGGTCACGATTTTTCCAAGTGTGGTCCATGGAAAACTTCCTTAATATCCTCAGGGTTTGCTTTCTAAAACAACAGGTATACGGATCCACCGTAAGTCTGAATCTAAGCCAGGGAAGTGGGTTGAAATTTGTCTACATTTTCAGTTATTTCTCCTGTTGGTTCTCAACCAAATTTGAGAAGCCCTGCTGTGGATTTGCAACAAGGTTCATTAAAATATTGAATCCTTTGGTGTCTAATTTCATTTTCTGTTGCCCCTGATACTCAACATTAAATATGTGTCTTCTCTGGGCTGTCAAATAGGTAACTAAGAACTTTTTTTTTTTTTTTACCATTTGGCCAGACGGAGTTTGAACCCACCACCTCTGGTATTTGGGGCTGGCGCCCTACTCCTTTGAGCCACAGGTGTGGCCCTAACTAAGAAATTTTGATTCAGTGATTTATATGTGAGTTGCCGAATTGGGAACTGGGATAACAGCACAGAAAACAAGGCAGGCAGGGACCCTGGAGTTATTCTAAAATGGTAAAACTTAGGGCGGTGCCTGTGGCTCAGTGAGTAGGGTACCGGCTCCATATACGGAGGATGGCGGGTTCGAACCGAGCCCCGGCTAAACTAAAACAAAAAGGTAGCTGGGTGTTTTGCTGGGTGCCTGTAGTCCCAGCTACTAGGGAGGCTGAGGCAGGAGAATCGCCTAAGCACAACTGCTGGAGGTTGCTATCAGCTGTGGCGCCACAGCACTCTACTGAGGGCGACAAAGTAAGACTCTTGTCTCTAAAAAAAAATAAAAAACAAATGGTAAAACCGGTAGCAAACAGTAAAACAATCAATAAACTGGGCAATGTCACATGAGACTATGTGCTTTAAAGAAAATAAGTATGTATAGTAGAATGCGGCAGGGATAGGGATTATCATAGACAGGGCTGTCTGTGAATCTCTCTGGAAGTGAGGTCTGAGCTGTGTCCTGAAGGACAAGAAGAGGCCAGGCCTGGACAGGAGATTTTATCGGTATCTCTGTGCTGTGAGTGGACACCAATTGATCCAGGAGCCGAGGAGAAGCCGGAGTGACTGGAGCCTGGCAGACAATGTGCAGGCAGATGGAAGGTGAGTTTCAAAGGGCAGACAGGAATGGCATGGTTTGGGTCTTTTGAGGAGTTGGATTTTACTTGGAGTGTGAAAGGTTCTCGAGAGTGTGGAAGTGACACGATCTGGTGCCTACTGTCAGAAGGTGTCTCTGGCCACTGTGTGGAGAATGGACTGGAGAGAGATGAGACAGTATGTGAGGATAACCATGAGGAGAGTATGGTAGAAGTCCAGGGGAGGGACTCTGGTGAATGGACCCAGGGCTGCAGCCATGTGTAGAGGGAGATGTGGACAGGATGTGCTTTGAGGTAGGGCGGGTGGCACCTGCAGTGTCTGTATGTGTACGGTGTGTGGGGTAAGACAGAATTAAGAATGACCCCTTAGGTATTTGTCGGCAAGTTGGAAAAATGTTTTTGTAAGATCAGCTGTTCCAAGTGCTTCTGAGACATTCTGCAGTTAGGTCGTCTAACAGTGAATGTGATAAAAATTAGGAATTTTAACAATTCATGGGTTGATTAATAGGATTCAGCTATTAGATGGTCAAGCTTCACTGCAAACAGATGCAAAATATACAACTATGAAAATTTTAAAAATCTCACCTTGCAATGTTGATCTTTCCATGTGTTCTTAGCTCTGTTCTAAGGGTTTTCATGTAATGCAGATCATTACAAAATGAGATACACAGAACTCAAGAAACCTAAAATGATAAAATCAGCATGGACGGAAGCAAATGAAGCCCTCATAGCAACACTGATAAGCCAACCAACTTGAAATTTGCAAGAAATGACACCATGAACTGTGTTCGTTGGAAGTGAAATAACAGAACAAAACACAGTCCGTCCCAAAACTTTTGTAGTGACCCATGCATTACTTCTCAAAGCAACAATCCATGATGTTAGGAGGACTTTTTTCCCAATTTTACAGAAGCGGCAACTGAGGCAGAGATTTTGTTGACAAAATCGTCAGACAGAACCACAGGTGTTCTAATGTCTCTGAAATATAATTTTTTTAATTATGAGATCTCTTCCACTTATGCTGATAAAATCAAAATAAATCGATATTTGTTTAAAAACATTTTGTCTTCTACAGTATGTACTGGATAATCTCGTATGTACTGGATAATCTCAATTTAATGATGCGTCATTTGAGTGGTCTGTAGAACCTGCACTTCAAATCAGTTCACTTAAGAAAAAGACACGTGTTGAACCATGTCAGCCCATGATGGTTGATGGTAGGCAGGACCCTGTGTCTTTTGGTTTAAACTGTCCTTCAGTAGACTTTGTGCCATGTCTTAGATGGTATTCATTTAAGAAAAAAAAAAAAATGGGGCAGCGCCTGTGGCTCTAAGGAGTATGGCGCCGGCCCCATATAACAGAGGGGGTGGGTTCAAACCCTGCCCCGGCCAAAAACTGCAAAAAAAAAAAAAAAAGAAAGAAAGAAAAGAAAAGGAATGAAAAACAAAATGGTAATAAGTGTTAAAACACAATTGTAAGAATTATCTTAAAAGGTAATAATCCTCATAGTTTCTGTGCATTAGACAACTTGGCTGTTCAAATGACTTTCTGAATTTCCATGATGAATTCTATTTCCAGATGGAAATGACATTGTTCAGTGTTCTAGGCTTCACTGTTTGGGAGGCAGAGATGGGTTCCTCTACAGGAGTGGGGAAGACACCCTGAATTCTGAACACACACTGTCTATAGGCTAACTAAGCCACCAAGTGGGTCCCCTCTTTGCCCTGGCAGGATCAACTCTTGCCCCCCCACCTTTGGGTAAGTGACAGGTAGGAATTACAGAACAAACATTTCAATACTCAGGCTTCTTCCTCAGGAATCTTCCTGAAGAAAGCATGGGGGTTGAAGTTCCCAATTCTCAGGCACAACAGTGGGTGGGTGCGGGGCAGGACAGGCCATGTTGCCCTCAGCCGAGGCAGGTGCTGGAGCTCCAGCTCTCCCTGACTGTGACTCCTGCCTTGGAGGCTGGTCAGGGTGGTGACTTTACAGGCTGCCTCTTCCCCGAGGTGTGGGCCTGCTCTGCGTGAGCCTGGCTGTGCTCTGGTGCAGGGCACCACCTAACTCTAGGAGCATTCCTGTATATATATTTTGGATGGACATTAATGTTTCTTTTGAGCATGTACCAAGGAGCAGCATTTCTGAGTTAGGGTATGTATGTTCAGCTCAGTGGATGATACGGCCAAGCAGTTTTCCAAAGTGTCTCATTGTGATTTTAAATATAAATTCTCTGATTTAATTTCTCCTTCATTCTATCACATCTCATTTATTGCAGAAAGGGTCCCACAACTTTTATTAACCATCTCATTTATTTGCTTACAAAATGGATCTTTTGTTTTGTAGAGTGTTCATGCTGCATATAGAGGTGATCCTATAATTATTTTCTTACCTCCTCTATTAACACTCTACATTGATAGTTTTCCTGACATTGAAAGCCCTTTTGATAAATAGAAAAGCTTCGTAATGTCGTGATCTGTATTTTATGACCTCTTTAATTGTGTTTGCTAGTTTTCCTTTAATAATTTTTATGAGATTATTTTCTGTATTTTTGCTTCTGTTGCATTTTTTGCCACATTTTACAATGAATTGTATACTTGGTTCACTGATCTGTGTATTTCCTGTGCCCTTAGAATAGTTTAAGCCGTATTGATCTTTAGCGTACCTTTAAAGGTTTGCTATAATTCTCCTCTAGAAAGATCTGGGACTGGTGCTTTTTTATGGGGGATTATTTCCCCTGTCTGTCAGACGTTTTGTATCTTTTGGGATCGGTCTGGGTAAGCTGAGTCTTTTTAGACATTTGTCCATTTTGTCTACTTTCAAATGGATTTGAATAGAATTCTGTACATTTTTCACTTAAGAGAGTTGATGTTTCCTTCGTGTTGAAAATCGTCACTTTGGCTATGTTAAATTTTGTTTGTCTTTTACTCACTCTCCTTAAATTATTTACCCACTGATATTTCATGTTTTTGATATCCCTCTGAAATAAACCTTCCTTTCCCTTTCTGTATAAATTCTTCTTAAGTTTTACTTTTTTAACTCATTCATTTCTATTTAAACTTTATTCATTCTCATTGCATCCCTTTAGTTTCCTTTGTGGTCCTTTATCTGGCATTTTGAATTGAATGCTTAATTGATTTATGTTTATTTTTATTGATGTAGGTATTTAATGCATAAAAATATTCTCTGAACACTGCTCTAGCTGTAGATATTTTTATCTTTATTATTCCCATTGCATTGCATAATTTACTATTTTTTCAAATTTTGGAATAACACAGGAGTACGTATGATTAAGGTTACATTTTTTTTTGTGTGTGTGTGTGGTTTGTAAGGTAATATCTGATTTGCAGTTGAGTCCTTTAGCCGGGAAGTGAGTCATATAATTCTACATTGTACGCATTAGCTGTGAACTCACCTAACCCTCTGCCCCTCCCCTTTCTTGAATTTATTTATTTATTTATTTGAGAAATAGTCTCACTCAGTCACCCTGGGGTTGAACGCCATCATAGCTCACAGTAACCTGAAACTCTTGGCTCAAGTGATTCTCTTGCCTCGGCCTCCTGAGTAGCTGGGAATATAGGCGCCCAGCTAGTTGTTCTATTTTTAGTGGAGACAGGATCTGGGTCTTGCTCAGGCTGGTCTGGAAGTTATCAACTAGCCCTGGCCTCCCAGAATTCTAGGATTACAGGTGTGAGCCACCAGGCCTGACCTATTGTTAAGATTTCAATTCTTCCCAATCCAATCTACAGATTCAATGTAAACTCAAACTCAGTTAAGAATCCTACCAAACATATTTTTAGAGATATTAACACATTCATTCCAAAATTCATGTGGAAATGCTGAAGATAACTTAGATATGAAAACAACTTTATTTATATGTATTTATTTATTTTTATTCATTTTGTTTATTTGTTTTCAGAGAGAGTCTCAAGCTGTCATCCTGGGTAGAGTGCCCTGGCATCATAGCTCACAGCAAAGTACAACTCAGGCTCAAGTGATCCTCTTGCTCCAGTTTTTCAATTTTTAGTAGAGACGGGGTCTTGTTTTTACTCAGGCTGGTCTCAAGCAATCCACCCACCTCACATTCCCAGAGTGCTAGGATTACAGGGGTGAGCCACTCTGCCCGCCCTTGCAAACAACTTTAAAAAACACAAAGCTAGAGAACAAACACTACTTCACTTCAAGACTCCTTGCAAACCTACAGTAATCAAGACAGGGTGCTATTAACATTGAGGTAGGAAGGATCAAAGGAACAAAATAAGGAATTCAGATATAGCTCTACACCTGTATGGACAACTGAGTATTTTACAAACATACAAAGGCAACTCAGCAGTTCCTGTGGCTCAAAGGAGTAGGGTGCCAGCCCCAGATTCCACAAGTGTTGGGTTCAAATGCAGCTCTGGCCAAAAATTGCAAAAAAAAAAAAAAAAAAAAAAAAAAGAAAGAAATAAAAGAAAAAAAAATACAAAGGCAACACAATGGGGTAAGGCTAGTCTTTTTAACAACTTGTGCTGGGACAAGTGGATATCTATATTCACAAATATAAAATGTAATCCAAATATAGTACCATTTATAAAAGTTAATCCAAAATGGGTCATAGATCTAAATAAACATGAAACCTAAAGCGACAAGACTTCTACCCCAAAATGCAGGAGAAAATTCCTAGGACCTTAGGTTCACTGAAGATTTCATCAATGAGACAACAAAGCTGCAACCCATAGCTGAAGGAATTGGTAAATTGGGTTTCTTCAACATTGAAAACTTTGGCTCTTCTCAAAGACACTGTTGAGACGATAAAAAGACAAGACCCTGGGTGGGAGAACGTGTTTGAAAATCATTTATTTGGTAAACAACTAGAACACAGAAAATCTTACAAAGCTCGGGAGGAGGAAAACAAACACTCCAATAAGTAAATAGATAAAAGACTTGAGTAAACACTCCACCACAGGAGATATACAAATGTCAAGTGTGTGTGTGAATACATGTTCAGCATTATTAACCATTGGGGAAAGAAAGCTAAAACCTATAATCAGGTAATATTACATTCTGGAAAAATAGCCTAATTAAAAAGAGTGACCACGCCGAGCATTGGCAAGTGTCTGGAGGAGACAGCCCGCTATTTTTTGTTGCAGCCATCATTGTTGTTTGGCAGACCCAGGCTGGATTCAAACCCACCAGCTAAGGTGTATGTGGCTGGTGCCGTAGACGCTTGAGCCACAGGCGCTGAGCCAATAATAATAATTATAATTATAATAACATTAATAAAAAATCCGGGTTCTCTGTAATTATGGAAAAAGAAAAACGTTTTGTTAGGATCTTCCCGTCCCCTTTCCTAGTTCCCACCCCCACATCCCTCCACCAATAAGGACTTCCATTCCAGCCAAGGTCTGGTCCGTAGGTGACACCTCAGCCACTGGCTTCTAGAATGTTCTGCAACCAGACCTGCCCTGGGCAGGGGACAGGACAGAAGACACAGAGACAGGAAGGTGCTCACTATTGCAGGGCATGCCATGGGGCCTCTGGAACATCCTAATTCTCGATCTCGTATCCACTCACCACTGCCTTGCCACCGCCTCCAACTCCAACCCAGGCCTTTGATGCTGGGGGGCTGAGTGAAGGAGGACCTGCCTGGGACGAGGGCCCAGGAGACAGGGGAGCAGGGTGCTCTTTCACAGTCAGTGAGTCAGTGAGTCACATCTTGACTTGTGAAAGGACTGCAACTGGAGGCCTTCCACCACCACGCCAGTCCATTCCAACAAAGAAAAAAACATTAATGTTCCTGATTTTCTTGTGTAATTCCAGTCACCAGAAGAAGGTTACACGCCATGAACTGGACACTCAGGACGCTGCTCATCTGCCTGGTGTACATGCCCACAAGCTCGCTGGAGGAGCCGTGGGCAGGTGCACTGCGGTCAGTGTTCCTGATGTCCCAGACGCACACTGAGTTGTCCATGGAGGCAGAGGCGATTAAGCTGCTGTCAGAACTGAAGGTGAGGCCGGTGATATTGTCCGTGTGGCCTCTCAGTTCTTTATAAAGGGTGCCAGCGTTCAAGTCCCACAGCTTCAACCGCTGGTCCTCGCCTGCAGATGCCAAGTACTTCCCGTTGGGAGAGAAGGCAAGAGAAAGCACAGGGCCTCGGTGGCCTCTAAAGAGTCTCACCGAGTTCCCCTGCTGGGTGCTCCAAAGCCGCACAGTCTTGTCGGTGGAGCCTGTAGCTAAGTAATTTGAATTTGGGTGGAATCTGACACAGTCCACATCTGCCAGGTGTCCTGCATATATCCTCAGTGGGTACGTCCAATCAAATGACCACAGCTTGGCGGTGCGGTTGTGCGACACACTGGAGAAGTACAGACTATATGGGCTGATGTCCAGGTCCCACACAGGGTAGGCATATCCTTGGTAAAAGACAATGTTGGTGAAACTCCACAGGTCACAATATGGATTGGACATGTCCTCAGAACAAGAGAGCAACCCTGAGCTGTCTTCTGGGATCCTCGATATCTTCACCTCTGTGCCGGCATTGTCATCCTCATCATCATCCTCTTCCAGAATGTCACAAGCCAAGTGGATGTGGGACACGTCTACTTGATGGGGCTCTGATTTTAACCTCTTGGATCGCAAACTCCAAAGTTTTATGCAAGAGTTGTCAAAACCAGCAGCAAGCAGCTTGCTATCAGGGGACATTTCTGCAGTGTTCAGCAGCTGCTCTGTGTTATAGAAGGCATAGAAGCAGATGGTAATGGGGGAGGGAGGTCCGACCTTGGCACGCTTAATGTTCTCCTGCAGGAACTCCAGGGTGGCCTCATTCTATAGAATAGGGTTGGGAACATCAGGAGGCTCTAATCCATTCCCTCTTTCCCACAGAGGAGCCACCACTGGCACAGAGCTAGCAGTCTGTTGTCTTGGTGGGTTGCACATCAAGACGAATATGTAAGGTAAGGACTTGGCACAGGGCTTTATTGTCGTCACTTTGGAGGTAGAGGATAAGGTAGTCATAGATGTCTTCCTGGCGATGGAAGATATACTTGTTATCTAGGAATGTTCGGAGTTTGGAGTCACACAGGATGTCCTAGATGGTCTGAACTGTCTGTAGCTGCTCAATGACATCCTTCTGGCTGGCATTCTGCAGAAACGTTACATGGAAGTGGCTATAAAAACTTTCCACTGTGCTCTTGGAACTGTGCTGGACCAGGTTGAGATGGAGGTAGACAAAGAGGAGGATAGAGAGAGGCATGCTGCCTTGGGAATCAGAATCGGTGAGAAAACTGCGCAGTCGTGGAAATTGGACTTCATATTGATGAAGCCCTGGCAAAGGGCTGCGGACACTATGTTGGCACAGATTCTGACTGAACTGTTCCCTTGGCCGCCATGTCCTCAGCAGTCTGTGAGAGAAGCAGCCCTTGTTTCCAGGGACCATCCGAACCCAAGTATTGCCAGTGTTTGAGGTAGCCCTCTGAATCTGCTTGGCGTGCACTCATGTCATGACTTAACACCCCTGGCAGTTCTCATGCCCCATCCGCTGCTACCCCTGCCGCTTCCTGTGAACTGCTTCCACTTCCACCATCTCTGATCTCGGGCGTCGCTCCTTCGGCCAGCTGAGCTGGGTCTCAGAGCCCAACTGTCCCCGCGTGGACCTATGAGGCAGCTCCATGACTTACTGACATGGCCTATACCTGACATTGTAACAATGAGAACACTGGATAAACTTTTGGGGTCTCAGAAAAATGCATTGCAAAATAGATGAAAACATGGAAACCATGAAAGGATGCATATTTCTGATCTCGAACTGCTAGGAAGACCTTCTAACCAACTGCATGTATCAACATTCATCTGAGATATACTTGGAAATCACTTGTTATTATGATTTAAGTAGTTAGAGCATTGGCTTGGTGCCCATAGCTCAGTGAGTAGGGCACCAGCCACATACACTAAGCTGGCGGGTTAGAGCCCGGCCCAAGCCTGCCAAACAACAATGACAACTGCAACCAAAAATTAGCCAGGCTTTGTGGCCAGCACCTGTAGCCAAGCTGCTTGGGAGGCTGAGGCAAGAGAATCGCTTGAGCCCAGGAGTTTGAGGTTTCTGTGAGTTGTGATGCCACAGGCGCCTTCCCAGAGCGACATAGTGAGACTCTGTCTCAAAAAAATATATATATATATATATGAAAAAACTAGTCAGAAACTTAATTAATTAATTACTGCAAATCATGTTAAATATCAAGCTCCATCACTAAGTGAAAAATTCATTCATTTTTCTTTTATTGAATCATGGCTGTGTACATTAGTGCAATCATGGGGTACCGTGTGCGGGCTTCATATACAATCTGAAATATTTTCATCCAACTGTTCGACATAAGCTTCATGGGATTTTCTTCTTTATTTAATGACAAAATAAGACATCGCTCAGATGGCTCTCAAGAGTAACTACAAAGCCTGCAGTTACTGATGGGAAGGAATGCCATCTCCTAAGGCTCTTCTCCAATGATGACATCAAAGCAGTTCCCTTACTTTCACACTATTTTGGGAGCCTCATCGGAGCTATTCCACAACGTGCTTTGCTCAGAACTATGAACTCACTAGAATCAGGTGCCATATTCTACCCGGGATGGAAGTGTTAGGGTCTCCTGAGTACTAAATCCGTTCAAATCTGGAGAACCTTCTGCAGTCATCATGATGTAGATCCTTACTTAGAACTGGCCTTCTACAGACACCTGATTGATAGAAGTTCAGTCATAGATGTTCATGCACCTGCAAGGAGAACTATCAGAAGAGAGACAGAATGCCAATTAGGGTGAAGTGACGTACCCAGGAAACGAGAGCATCCCAGAATTACTTGTTTGGGTCTGGCACCAGCATGCAAGGACATCTCCTGTCTCTTCCTCCAGTGACCTATCAGGCAGATGCAGTGTGAGGATTTTATCTCACCTCATGTGAGAAGGGAACCTGCTTTTGTCATGTAAAATTGGGGGGTAGGGTGGATAGCAGACAGGAAACCCCAGGAAACAGGCAAAAATGGGGTGAGTGGTAACTCCATTTCCAGCCTTCCCTCCAGCCCCTTCAGGACACTCAGCCTACCATGTGCAAATGCCACTGACCCATAGGGAAATTAGAAACATGTGAATGCCCTTCTTTATACATGCTATCTAGGAGAATGGGAAATAGTTACTGTACACTGGAGAAATTTGACAGGCACCACCTTAATCAAGTGATGAAGGTTAATATTACTAATGACATCATGTAGGCATTCTGTCCTCTGACGTGATGTGACAAGAATGCAACTTCAACTCCAAGTTATTCTTTCACAAACCACATAACCCTGGTATAATCACAAACAAACAAACAAACAAACAAACAAACAAAAAACTCGTTAAGCCTATACTCCTCCTGGCTGTCAGTGTAATGAAAGTTGTCTTGCAGTTCTTTAAATAGATAAAGAGGAAGTTGCTAGCAATTCCACTCCTAGGTACATGCCCAAAGGGAAGGAAAACCTATGTTTGCAGAAAAACTTTGACATGAACATTTGGAGCATCATTGTTGATATAGCCCCAAACTGGAAACAACCCAAATGACTATGAACAGGTGAATGGATAAATGAAATGTAATATTAGGTTGTCAAGTATGAAATGTCTGATTTCCTTAAGTACTAATTTTGACAGTTGATAGCTCTGCAGTTTTACTTTGACACTTCTTTTTTTTTTATTGTGAAGGTACATGTTCACTCATTCAAATGCACATTGTGGCTTGTGATTATCTTTCCTTTTTTTTTTTTTTTTTTTTTTTTTGAGACAGAGCCTCAAGCTTTCGCCCTGAGTAGAGTGTCATGGCACAACAGCTCACAGCAACCTCCAACTCCTGGGCTTAATGGATTCTCTTGCCTCAGCCTCCCAAGTAGCTGGGACTACAAGTGCCCACCACAATGCCTGGCTATTTTATTTTATTTTATGTTTTTTATTAAATCATAGCTGTGTACATTACTGCAATCATGGGGTACAATGCGCTGGTTTTATATACAATCTGAAATGTTTTCTATCTTTCTTTCTTTTCTTTTTTTGTAGAGACAGAGTCCCACTTTATTGCCCTCGGTAGAGTATCGTGGCATCACACAACTTACAGAAAACTCCAACTCCTGGGCTTGGGCGAATATCTTGCCTCAGCCTCCTGAGTGGCTGGGACTACAGGTGCCTGCCACAACACCCAGCTATCGTTTGTTGCAGTTTGGCTGGGGCCGGGTTTGAACTTGCCACCCTCGGTATATGGGGCCAGCACCCTACATACTGAGCCACAGGCGCTGCCCAACAATCTGAAATATTTTCATCAAACTGGTTAATATAGCCTTCACAGCACCCTCTTAGTTATTGTGTTAAGACATTTATATTCTACATTTAGTAAATTTCACATGTTGTTTGGCAGGCCCGGCCTGGATTTAAACCCACCAGCTCTGCTGTATGTGGGTGGTGCCTTTGCCACTTGAGCCACAGGAGCTGAACCTCTTTCAATTTTTTTAAGAGTAATTTTTATGAAACTATGGATATGTCAAAAAATAGTGTTGTTTTTGAATCTGAGCTCCATCATGCAACCAATACAGCATGCAGGCAGCTCAAAATATCAACCAAGGATTTGGGAAGGATATGGCTAATGGATACACAGTGTGTCAATAGTTTGTAAAGTTTCTATCTGACAATTTTAATCTTGAAAACTAGCCTTGTGTGGGACCTGAGACAAAAGTGGATAATGATGAGCTGCAAACTGTAGTGTAAGTGAATCTGTCTCAACCTACTCATGAATTAGCACAAGGTTTGATGTTCCTTACCGTTGCAACACTATCTGAGCATTTGAGACAAATTGACGAGGTAAACAAACTAGATAGATGGGTTCTGCATGAGTTAAGTGAGCGACAGAAGAAAAATCATCTTGAAGCTTGCCTTTCCTTACTGTACGAACATAAAGTGAACAATTTTTACACTATATTTCTATGTGTGATGGAAAATGGATTCTTTCTGACAATTCTAAGTGCTTGACATAATGGTTGCATAAAGGTGAAGTGCTGAAACACAGTCCAAAACTGATTATTCTTCATAAAACCTCAATGGTGTCTGTTTGGTAGTCCAGAGCTGGTATCATCCACTACAACATCATGAAACCTGGTCAATATATTACAGCAGATGTCTACTGCAACCATTTGGACAAAATTATGAGGATGATTGAGATTAAGCAGCTTAGAATGGTATAATGATTACATTAGTCAATATAGATTGGCCAATCCTGTGGCAAGGCAACACTTTTGCACAAAGAACACTGCTCAAACTACAGAAGCTAGACGTGGAAACTCTCTGTCATCCACTTTATCCACCTGGCTTTGCACCAACTGACTACCATTTCTTCCAGGCTTGTGAGCACTTTCTGCAAGGAAAAATATTCAGTGGTCAACAAGCTACAGAGAACACCTTTTGGGCAGTGCCTCTGGCTCAAGGAGTAGGGCACCGACCACATATTTCAGAGGTAGCAGGTTCAAACCTGGCCCAGGCTAAAATCTGGGAAAGAAAAGAAAAGAAAAGAAAAGAAAAGGAAAGGAAAGGAAAGGAAAGGAAAGGAAAGGAAAGGAAAGGAAAAGAAAAGAAAAGAAAAGAAAAGAAAAGAAAAGAAAAGAAAAGAAAAGAAAAGAAAAGAAAAGAAAAGAAAAGACCGTTTGAGATTTCTTGGCTACTCCCTCTTCAGGCCTCTTCACCCCGGCATACCCAAGCTACTATTTAACTATACTTCTTGTTTGACATGTAATAAACTAAACTTTTGATCAAAATCTGACATTTCAGATTTAATGACCTAATATATTCAGACAAGATTTTTCAGCCATTAGAAAAAATGAAATTCGGACACACACTACAACATGAAAGAACCTTAGATACATCATACCAGATGAAAGAAGCCTAATTATACAGATACCGTATGATTGCGTTTATGTGAAGTGTCTAAATGGGTAAATGTATAGACACATAAAACATATCTGTGATTGCCTAGTGATGGGGATGGGCACAGGGGTTTACTGTACTCTAGCATGACAGGACTTTTAGGGGTAACAGAAGTGTCAAAAGCTAGATTATGGTGATGGCTGCATACCTATACACAGTCACCAAAATTTATCAGATTTTACCCTTAAAATGAGTGAATTTTATTTATACTGCAAAAGAAGATGCTTAAAATATGGTATTGATCTTTTCTTCTGTTGTACTACAGTAACAAACATTTCTATACAAATGGATTGATGCATATGTTTTCTATGCCTTCAATTGTACAGTAGACACTCCATATTTTACTACTCCACTACATCAATCACCTCTTTATGTTGACTTAATTTTCACAAAATGGATATGCATCACATGTATGCATCAGTACAACAGACATGGTTCCTTATGTTGTCCTACCTCCGTTTGTTGACCAGTTTGTCATGGTCCCTTAAGTGGTCAATTTACCAAGGTTCTACTGTATAGAAAACTGTGGTTGGGTCTCAAGTCTGTTGTCTCTGTCCTGTGTACTTGTAAAGAAAGACAATTCTCTCTTTTCCCTCCATCTCATATTACCACAGGTTATGCTTGCACACAAAATTCAATGACATCTGAACACTTCCAACTTCCATCTCTGCACTAGCGTCCAGGGACTGGCCTCTGTGACAAAATGCAAGATGTCAGCATTATTACTTTCTTCATTCTTATGTAGTCTTCATTACATACCTCCAGTAAGGGAGTCTAAATGGCATTAACTCTTATGAGTATCACTATGCAATATTTATCAAATGACTGCATAAGTGCACAACATTTGAAACAAAAATTTACCGTGTAGAAACTCCAGGACATAGTGAAGGATGTTGATACGTATCTGGTTATGAAGACTGCCATTCTTATGATTTTCTCTTTTTAAATCTGGGCCTGGGGGAGGGGAAGAGCAAGATGGCTGACTGGAAGCAGCCTTTGAAAGAGGCTCCTGTCAAAAAGGAAAGATAACCTCCAGAAACTGCCCAATTAAGCTGAAGACTGGGAGCCTAGCTGAGAGAGTAGTGATAACTGCAGGTCACCTCTGCTGAGGCAAGCTGCAACTCCAAGAAAGCAAGCTTCAGGTACAAAATTCATCTGCAAGGAAAAGTGTCCATCTCCTCTCCCAAGAAGGCTGTGGATTTTTTGCTTTTCTATTTCCTTTCTTTTTTCTCTTTGTTTGCTCCTGTGGGTTTTCTACAGACAATTGATTAACTATGGACCTCTTGTCTCACCCCACGGAAGAGTGCCATGGGAAGTGGGGTCTGCTTCCTCAGAGTGACCCTGCTATTAATCTGAACACTCTCTTGCTAGGCAGAAAAACTGAACTAAAGTTTTCCCCATCATTTTGAACTTACAGTACACCCTTCCCCCCTTACCTGACAAACCAGAAGCCTAACCCCTGCTGAGACTGAGGGAGGAGGTTCTTAAGCAGCGCCCTTCTACCGCCTGCTGGCCCAAGTGCCCCACTAGCTAAAGACTCCAGGAGGCTGTGGTGAACCTCACTCCCCCCAGCCAGGGAATCTACTGGTGACTGCGTCATTGGTACCCTGCACCGGAAGCCCGCTGGGCTTCTGCAGGCCCACCTCCAGCCAGATACTCTGCAGGTGACTGCATGGCCCAATGCCCCTCCACTGCTGGGACCTCACAGGTCTGCTCTCGGCAAGAGACTCCCCCAAGTCCGTGTGGGCTGTGCTCTTCACCCACAGGGCCTCCACAGGCCTGCCCCCTGCCAGGAACTCCCCCGGCAACCGCATGGCCCTGCGCCCCATACACGCCAGGCATCGGCAGACCCAACCCCAGCCAGGTACTCTCCAGGTGACTATGCAGCCAGTGCCTGCCGGGCCTCTGCAGGCCTGACTTCAGCCAGGGGCTCCAGCAGTGACCATTGGGTCCCACACCCCACACCTGCCAGGTCTCCGCAGGTCTTCCCCTGGCTAGGGACTCCCAGACTGTCCAGGGCCCATGCCCTGCAGGGTCTCCACAGGTCCACCTCCAGCCAGGGACTCCCCCAGCAAACCCGCGGCCCTGCACTTGCTGTGCCTCCGCTGGCCTGCCCCAGGGCAGGGACTCCCCCAATGACTGCAGGGCCTCCACAGGCCCACTTCCAACCTGGGACTCCACTGATGATGATGGGGCCCTGCACCGCACACCTACCATGCCTCCGCAGGCCTGCCTTAGGCCAGGGACTCAGCCAGAGACTGTGCAGCTCCACATCCTGCGCCCACCGGGACTCCACATGCCTGCCTCTAGCCAGGGAGTCCAGGAGCTACGCAACCAGTGTCCTCCCTCCCATGCCCTTCCTTCCTCTGTACCAGCTCCTCCCCTCTGGCCAGGGACTCCAGAAGCTGTGGGAATGGGGACCTCGCTCTGGAGCCCTCCCTGCCTCTGTGTGGAGCCCTCTTCCTGGCCAGAGACTGCTGGATCCATGGGCTCTCTTTGTCAAAGTCACCAGGTGCCTGGCACTCCCAGAACTGTGTGCACCATCTGCCACCCTGCTGCTGGATCCAAGGGTGCCACAATCCGGAGTTGCACTCGCAGCCAGAACTCTCTGGCTGGGGTAGTCTGAGAGGAACTAAAAAGGGTTATTCCCTACAAAGTTCCAGCAACAATAGAGTGATACTGCCGGGGTTTAATCTTGGAGAGATACCTTCCCAACTCTGAGGATGGCCAGAGGCAACTGTGAAAAACAATCATGAAGTGGAATCAACGGAAAAACTCTGGGAATATGAATAATCAGAGTAGATCAACTCCTCCAAGGAATGACAAGGCAGACAGCACAAAATCCCATGCATAAACAAATGGCTGACATGTCAGAAATCGAATTCAGAATCTGGATAGCAAATAAAATCAACAGAATGGAGGAAAAGATGGAATTAGAATTTCAAGCAGTAATCTAAAAGATGTCTCAAGAATTCAATGAATTCTAAAGAAAAAATGACCAAAGATTTTGACACATTGAGACAAGAAGTTGAAGCCCTCAAGATCTGAGAAATACAGTAGAAGCCCTCAGTAACAGAATGAAGCAAGCAAAAGAAAGGATTTCTGACATTGAAGACAAAGCTTTTGAACGCTCTCAAACTTTCAAAGAGGAAGAGAAATGGAAAGCAAAACCAGATCACTCTCTCAGAGAGCTCTGGAATAATTTGAAAACAAAACAAAACAAAACAATATTCACCTCATAGGGATCCCTGGAAGTGAAGAAGTGGCTTCACAAGACACAGAGTCTCTTCTTCATGAGATTATGAAAGAGAACTTTCTAGACATGCCAAGAGATTCTGAAATTCATATAGCAGACAGTTTCAGAACTCCAGCATGACTCAACCCAAATAAGACATCCCCCAGATGTTAATAGAGTAAGAAGTTTGTCCTCAAGTGACAAATTGACAAGATGGGAAGTGCTTGGTGTACAGGGAGCATTGCTGAGTCACTTTATACAGCCAGTTTATGTCAGCAGTATACTTGTTGGTGATGGGATTGCAGTGATACTAGAGGCTTGCAAGTTGCTATAAAGCAACGTGTTGATGACGCACTAACTTCGAAACTTCCAATGTTTTACTTGGTCAATAAACCTCATATTAGTTTAGTACCCTGTGCATATCCACTTCAGATAAACTTGGAATATAAATCCCTGAGTCTGAACTATGCATAAAGGGATATTTCTTTGGAGATTGTGGATGGCCTAAGTGGCAAGATCACTGAAAGTTCCCCATTTAAAGGCAGTGTGTCAATGGCAAGTCGACTTTGTATGGCTACAATGTTAAGTCGATTTATCCTTCTTGCCAAAGAAGCTAGGAAAGATCTACTTGAAGTTAGTACATATCATGCAGCTAAGTGTATTTCTGGCTCCTATAAAGAAGCTAAAACTTTGTGAAAATCCTACCTTCAGCAACACGGCTATGGATCCTGGATTGTGAAATCTCCCTATATAGAGCAATTTAGTATGATTTAGGCAATCCACTGTCATATTAAAAATCTTCTATTTTTTTCAAACCCAGCCCTGGCCAAAAAAAAAAAAAAAAAAAAAAAATCTTTTACTTTTTTGATGTGTTTTGACTAGTAAAAATACTTTTAAATATTGTTTTCAACTTTCAAAATTAGAATCTTGCAACAGTAATGTACAGGGGTTGCTAAAAATTAGTAAATATTCCTGTTAATTTACATTGAAACATTAGTGTATTTTACCTTTTCTTTTTTATTGGAAAAAGAATTACTTTATTCAATATTTAACCACTTCATATTTGTTTATAGAGAGATTATAAAACTGCTGCCTTTTTTATATTTTAAAAGATCATATTTTAGGTTTTTACTTTCTGCTTTAAAACTATTTATACAGCTGCAATATTCAACATTGTGTCCTAATATCTCACTCAATTTTGTTTTAATAATTGGAAGCCTAGTATAAAAATTAATTCTTATTCCCTGACAAATCCAGCAGTTATTTGATTGTATAATATTTGCAAGTTACCACTCTAGGCAATAGTAAAAACAAACAAACAAACAAACAAAAAAAAACAGAAAATAATTAAAACATTTCTCATGTCACAGGAGATCATGAATGCAGACCATACATATTAATGCAGAATAATATTAACCATGTTAGGGAATAGTTTTATAATGTTATTCTGATTAACAGTGAATTATTACATATGCTTTAAATAAGTTTGCCCTTTTTCAGCTGCCCTCCTATATCTACCTATACCAAATACAACTCTATCCTTTATCATTTAGATTAGTGGGACTTTCTAACTTACAGGTCAATAAAAGATTGTTTGGCTTTATATTTGTTTATATGGTGATTAGGTGAAAAAGGAAAGTTTAGATAGTCAGTTTAGGATATTACAATTTAGTGAAATTGTGAGTTCATCTCATAGGTTAGCTTCTTCACCCTATTTCTTGGTTTTCAATCACAGACATGTTCGATATTGGTTCTCAAAGTTTGTCCATATTATTTTGGGTCTTTACTAAACTTATAATAGAAACTATTATAATCTCTGATAATATGTAAGTTGTCTGGTGTTTTCATGTTTTTGGGTGGGGGCATGGAGGTCTATGCTGAAAATATAGTAGAATTTAGTTGACAAAGAGTGAAGCCATTCTGGAAAGTCATACTTACATGTCTTTTGGTAATCTAAACTGTACTTACTAATGTTAGATTGAATCGTGAAGTTGCTGTTATTTATAGATTAAAAAAAGATCAAATATGGGCAGTTTCATATCTCATATTATGTAATTATTATATAATTCTCATAATTACATAATATGTATCACTTATTTCTGCAACTGGTATTTTCTCATTAAATATATATATTTTTTAATCTTATGTAGGGCTGTTGCCTTTTTAAGCAAATTTCCAGCCTTTATTTCTATTATTTTATGTCTCTTGATAGTAAATTTCCCTTTGAAAATAAAATATCTTCCCTTTTCTTTTGACTTTTTCACATTCATAGGTATTAGCTGATCCTTATAACATATGGGAAAGTGCCAAGTACATTTTATTTGCTTCTGAAAATTCTGCCTAATTAATAGAAGCCCCTGAGTTAAGCACCATCATGAAAATTAGTAAAAGACAATTTCTTATTTCAAATTAATGGGAAGATCAAGCAAATATACCCAAGTGTTTTACAGACAATCTAGTTAAGTGTCACACATTTATTCAACATGTGGTCACTGAATATCTCTATGTACTGTGTACACTCAATTACATCTGGTGGTTTGGTTTAGAGGAAAGATTAGCTAGTTATAAAGAGAGACTTTATAAAGGATAAAGGAGATGTTATTTAGTAGAAAGCAATCATTTAGTAGAAGGGTAAGGAAATGGGTGTGAAACCCAACATTGGCCTTTATAACTGTGACTGTTGTAAATTATTTAATCTCTCTTAGCTCAGTTTTATCTTTACAAGGATGAACTTAAAACAAATGGTTTTCATTCTTTGTTCAGCAATGAAGACTTGATGCAAAGGGCTCCCTGCTGCCCTTAATTAAAGGGATGCAGCTGTACTTTTTGTCTTTTATGTATGATTAGATATTGAGGTTCTACAAGATAGTTTCCTTGAATAAAAGCAAAGTCAGGCTGCTAAACTTCTACTTCTAAAATTGTTCAAAAAACAATAAATTAGTTGTATCTAAATTTAAGCCCTCTTTCAATTCTAAGGTTCTATCTGAGGCAAGCATTAAAGCATGATTTAAAATTTGGTAGGTTGGATCTTAGAAGGGACAGGTAAGGCGGAGGAAGATGGCGGCAGAGACGGTCCTATAGCCCATCTCTCCCAGGTCAGCAGGTGAGAGGGTGGGAGCTCTGGATCTTTCCCCGCGTGAACTATTGGAGTGGATGGGCAACTGGTGAGACACAGAGATCGGGAGGATTGGCGTGTTTGAAATATAATTCTTAACTGGAAACGGGTGCAGACTGTTTCCCCCTGCATGGCGGAGGGGCAGCCGGCCCCTCCCACAGGGAGGACAGCAGGTCCCATCCCACAAGCTCTAATCAGAGAAAACTCCACTGAAGCGTGG
>CAUYON010027010.1:0-67589 GCA_963573935.1 Arctocebus calabarensis | reverse complement strand
CATATAGTAAACGAGAAAATATCATGAATGGTATGTCAATCAGGTTGATAAAATATCTCAGATTGCATGTGAAGCCCCCACACTGTACCCCATGGTTGAACTAATGTACACAACTATGATTCAATAAAAAAAAAAAAAAAGTTAAGAAAATCATATGCAAGACTTAAAAATGGAAAAAAAAAAAAAAGAAATACTACTGAGTTTTGTATGTTGATTTTGTATCCTGCAGCTATACTGAATTTGTCAGTTCTGTTAGTTTTTGAGTGGAATCTTTAAATTTCTCTAAATATAAGACCGCATCATCTGCAAATAAGGATAATTTTACTTCTTCCTTCACCATTTGGATGTCCTTTATTTCCATCTTTTGTCTGATTGCTCTAGCTAGAACTTCCAGTGCTATGCTGAATAACAGTGGTAAAAGTGGTCATCCTTCTCTTGTTCCAGAATTTAGAGGAAACACTCAGTTTTTCTCCCACTCAGTACTCACTGTGGGTCTGTCATATCCAGCTTTTATCACGTTGAAGTAAGTTCCTTCTGTACTTAGTTTTTTTGAGAATTTTTATTATGAAGGGATGTTGAATTTTTATGAAATGCTTTTTCAGCATCAATAGAAATGATCATATGATTTTTTGTCCTTCTTTCTGCTGACACGACCTATCACACTGATGGATTTGCATATGTTGAACCATCCTTGCATCCCTGAGGTGAATGCCACTTGATCATGATGAATAGTCTTTTTAAGGTGTTGTTGAATCCAGTTTACTAGTATTTTGTTGAAGATTTTTACAACTATGTTCATCAGAGATATTGGCCTCTAGTTTTCTTTTTTTTGTTGTTGTATCTTTGTCTTGTTTTGGTGTTGGGTGACACAGGTCTTGTAGAATGAGTTTGGGAGTAATTCCCTCCTCCTTAGTTTTTTTGGACTAGAGCAATGAAGCCAGTGGGTCTTGGGCTTTTCTTTGATGGGAGACTTTTTATTACTGTTTCTATCTCATCACTTGTAATTGGTTTATTCAGGTTTTGGTAGATTATATGCGTCTAGGAATTTATTAATTTCTTATAGATTTTCCAATTTATTGGTATATAGTTACTCATAGTAGTTGCTAAAGATCCTTTAGATTTCTGCAATATTAGTTGTAATGTCTCCTTTATCATCTCTCATTTATTTATTTGGATCTCTCTTTTTTTACTTAGTCTGGCTAAAGGTGTGTTTATTTTGTCGATTCTTAAAAAAATGCAACTTTTTATTTTGTTGATCTTTTGTATTTTTGTTTCAATTTCATTTATTTCTTCTGTGAACTTTATTATTTCTTTTCTTCTATTAATCTTGGATTTGGTTTGCTATTGTTTTTATAGTCCCTTGAGATGCCTCATTAAGTTGTTCATTTGAAGCATTTCTATTTTTTTGATGTGGTCACTTAATACTATAAATTTTCCTCTTATTACTACCTTCGCTGTATCAAATATATTAGTTGGAGACTTCAATATTTCCCTGCAGCATGGGAGAGATCATCCAGACAGCAAATGAATAATGATTTGCACTATAGACCAAATGGACCTAATATTTGGTATGATTTCAATTTTTTTGAATTTTTTGAGACTTGTTTTGTGGCCTAACATATGATCTATCTTTGATAATGATCCATGAGCAGAGGAGAGGAATGTGTATTCTGTAGCTTTTAGACGAAATGTTCTGTAGATATCTATTAGGTCTAATTTTTATTATATTGGGGTTTATCTTTCTTTTTAGCTCTGAAATACTTTTGCTTTATTTCAAAAATAAATAAGGGATGTCCCCAAAATGTATACACATTTTAAGAAACAAAAAAAAAAGTTTTAAAATTATAACACTCAACATACGTCAACTGTTGCCTTGTGTATTGTATCTTGTATCTCTTGTGATTTCAGAAGTCAAATGTGACTTGAATATTACAATTTTAATACAGTTTTTTCCTTAAAACATGTGTATATATATTTTTGGTACCCTCTGTAGATCTGGGTGCTCCAATGCTGGGTGCATATATATTTAGACTTGTTGCATCCTCCTGCTGAATTGACCTCTTTATTGTTATATAATGATTTCCTTTGTCTCTTTTTACAGTTTTGTCTTTAAACGTATTTTTTTCTGCTAGACATATAGCTACATCTGCTCTTTTTTGGTTTCCATTTGCATGGAATATCTTTTCCCGTTCTTTTATATTCAGTCTATGGGTGTCTTTACAGATGAAGTATGTTTCTTGCAGACAACACATGGCTCTTGCTTTTTTATCCACTTAGCCACTAGATGTCTTTCCATGAGAGAGTTTAGTCCATTCACATTCAGTGTTCTTATGGATAGGTAAGGATTTACTACTGCCATGTTATTTGATTTCTAATTGTCTTGTGGTCCCCTCTATCTTAATTCATTTCTGTCCTCCTTTGTTAAAAGTTATTTTTCTGATAGTGTGTTTTAAGTTCTTGCTTTTTATTTTTTTGTGTTATAGGTTGTTTTTTTTTAGTTTAGGTTACCACAAGGCTTGCAGAAAACAATTTATAATCAATTATTTTTTAAACATATGATGGCATTGCTTAAAAATAAATGAACAAAGAGAAATCTAACAGAGATTCTACCTTTTAACTTCATCCCCCTCACTTTTTAACCTTTTGTTGTCTTCCTACTCAAGGAGTAAATGGGTTTATACATTGCAATTACAGCAATAGATTATTCCGTGTTTGTGTCCGTTCTGTTACCAGTGAGTTGTGAACCTTCAGATAATTTCTTATTGTTCACTAATGTCCTTTTCTTTCAGATTGAAGAACTCCTTACAGGACAAGTCTGGTGTTCTTGAAATCCCTCAACTCTTGTTTGTTTGGAAAAATCATTATTTCTCTTTCATGTTTGAAGATATTTTTATAGGATATAATATTCTATGGTTAAGGGTTTTTTCTTTTTTCATTCATTAAATTCCTTGAGATAGCCTTGTTGGGTTAAATCTGCTTGATGTTGTGAAAGTTCTCTGTTATTATTTCTTTAAATAAATTTTCTATCCCAGTCTTTCTCTACTTCCTTGTTAAGGCCAATAACTCTTAGATTTGCTCTTTTGAGACTATTTTCTAGATATTTTAGGTAAACTTCATTCTTATTTATTCTTTTTTTTTTTCAGTTTTTGGCCAGGGCTGGGTTTGAACCTGCCATCTCCGGCATATGGGGCCAGCGCCCTACTCCTTTGAGCCACAAGCTGCCTTTTTTTTTTTGTAAATTCTTATTTATTCTTTTTTCTTTTTCCTCTTCTGGCTATGTATTTTCAAATAGCCTGTCTTCAAGCTCGCTAATTTTTCTGCATTGTCAGTTCTGTTGTTGAGGAGACTATGATGTATTTCTCTGTCAATTGAATTCTTAAGCTCTAGAGTTTCTGGTTGATTTTCTTTTTTTTTTTTTTTTGAGACAGAGTCTCACTATGTCGCCCTGGGTAGAGTGCCGTGGCGTCACAGCTCACAGAACCTCAAATTCTTGGGCTTAAGTAGTTCTCTTGTCTCAGCTTCCCAAGTAGCTGGAACTACAGGCATCTGCCAAAATGCCCAGCTATTTTTTTTTGTTGCAGTTGTCATTGTTGTTTAGCTGGCCCGGGCCAGATTCGAACCCATCAGCCCGGGTGTATGTGGCTGGCACCCTACCCACTCAGCTATGGGTGCTGCCTCTGGTTGATTTTTAAAAATTATTATTTCAATCTCTCTGTTAAATTTCCCTGGTAGGCCTCTAAATTCCTTCTCTGTGTATCTTGATATTCATTGAGCTTCTTCAGGACAGATATTTTGAATTCTTTGTCTAAAAGGTCACATATATCCCTCATTCCAGGATTGGTCACTTGCCTCTTTTAGTTTGTTTGATGAGGTCATGTCTTCCTGGAGGTTGCTGATGCTTGTGGATGTCTGGGCATTGAAGAATTGGGTATTTATTTTAATCTTCACAATCTGGGCTTGACTGAACACATCATTCTGGAGAAGGCTTTCCAGATTTTCAAAGGGAATTGAGTGTTGTGATCTAAGTCTTTGGACACTGCAGCTGTATCAGCACTGGGGATGCCCCAAACCCGGTGATACCATGACTCTTGTACACTCTTGGTGATATCACCTTGGTGGATTTGGGGGAGATACAGTAAGATTCCCTGCTTACCAGGCAAAGTCTCTCA
Organism: Arctocebus calabarensis; assembly: GCA_963573935.1. Lineage (NCBI taxonomy): Eukaryota > Metazoa > Chordata > Mammalia > Primates > Lorisidae > Arctocebus > Arctocebus calabarensis. The sequence goes on along the minus strand of CAUYON010027010.1, from coordinate 63,420 downwards.
CTCTGTTCCTTCATTCTCTGGGCTGGGCTCCTGGAGTTAGGGAGGAATAATATGGGCACTCGCTGTGGCCACCAGCACCTGAAGCCATCCCCGTGGCACTCAAAGTCCATTGTGACTGCTGCCTGGCCACCTCTGATGTTTATCAAAGGCCAGGGGCTTTTTAGTCAGCATGTGGCTGACTAAAAATCCTGCCAAAACTGAATCTTTCCCTCCAGGGCAGAATATTTCCTTCTGGCCCAGGGTGGGTCCAGAAATGCCATCCAGGACCTAAGACCTGGACTCAGGGGCTTCAGGATTCCACCTGATACTTTTATTTTACTGTGGCTGAGCTGGTACCCAAGTTGCCAAACAAAGTACTCTGAAATCTTCTTTTTCTTTTCCCTAAGTGGAAGAAGACTAAGCTACAGGGCCTGTAGTTGAGGGGGTGACTCAGGCACTGACTTGGTCACAGCTGCTGGCGTATCACTGAAACACAGGCATCCCAAGTCCACTGGCCCCAAGTCAGCTCACCCATAAGAATTGCCCAATAGTCATAGGACTGACTGCTTTACAAATGTAGTCCAAGGCCCAGGATGCTTTTTGTCAGCCAGTAGTGGGGCTAGCCAGAACTTGGATTTGGGGTCAGAGGATTTCCCTCTGGCCAGGCTGGTTAAAATGCTCTCTCTATGGGCACTGGCCCTGAGTTTTAATGTAAAACCCCACAGTTATTTCACTTTCTCTCTCCCACGCAAACAGATTCTCTCCCTACTTGGCATGCTGGTGCTGCACCGCTAGGGATGGAGATGGGGATGGGTAGGGTAGGCAATGCAAGATTGTCTTTTCTGCTCTATTCAGAGTCTTTTTCCTTGATTCAATGTTAAAACCAGGCACTATTATCTATCATTCATCTGATTTTTTTTTTTTTTTGAGACAGGGTCTTGCTTCATTACTCAGGATAGAGTACAGTTGCCTCATCATAGCTCCCTGCAACCTCACATTTCGGGACTCTAATGACCTGCTACCCCAGCCTTCCAAGTAGCTGAGACTGCAGGTGCATGCCACCACACCTGAGTATATTTTTCTATTTTTAGTAGAGATAGGGGGTCTTCCTTTTGCTCAGGCTGGTCTTGAACTCCTGAGCTCAAGGATCCTCCTACTTTAGCCTCCCAGAGTGCAAGGATCACCGGTCTGAGCCACTGCATCTGGCCCACTAATCTGATTTTTTATTCTTCTGAAAGTGCTTGCCTCCATGAATAGTTGTTGAATTTTGTGTTTGTGCAGAGAGATAATTGCTGGAGGTTTCTATTTTGCCATCTTGCTCCCCCTCTGATCAAATTATATTCTTGATATATTGGGGACCTTCTACATTTTCCCAAATGCCACCTAATGATGCCATTGTGCAATTACAACTAATTTGTTGGTAGAAATAATAGGAAGTTGTTCAGTTCTACAAAAGAACAAACCTTGGTGTTCTTTTTTTTATTACCCGTATTATTGAGGCCATTATTTTTGCACATGTGTTAGGTTGAAAGAAGCAGGAGGGAAGATAAAAAACATTTGGGAAGGGAAAAGAGGGCACCTCTGAGGAAGCTGGAGAATTTGAAGTTAAACTTTCAGAATTCAGATCTCGCTTGCACCATCTGTTCTTTGTGTGACCTTGGATGAATGACTTAACCTGACCAAGCCTCAGTCTCCTCATCTATAAATTTGGTATAATGGTATTATTTACATCATTGGATTGTTGAGGAGTAAATGAGATAAGATATTTAAATTATTGTCTGAAAAAGAGTATTCTATCATTTAGCATTAAATTTGATTGTGATGAACAAACTCAAAATAGTAGCTTAAACAAGTAGATGTTTATTTCTCTTTCAAGTCTTCAGGTCCTTTGCTCATTCTAGCCCCTTGATCTAAAATAGCAGCTAATGCTCTCTCCATCACATCTACTGTCCAGGCAGCAGGGTAGAGAAAGGGAGACAAAGAAGGAGACAAAGGACACATGCCAGCTGCCTTTAAAGAAGGGTCCCATAGCTACAACAGGACACTTCCACTTACATTTTATCAGCTAGAACTTAGGCCACATCTAGCTGCAAGGGATGCCTGGAAATATTTATTCCAAGGTGCCTTTTGTCCAGCTGGAAATTGGGGATTCTGGATCACTGGAATAAAGACTGGCTGCATGTTGAGAGATGGGCAAAGACCTCTCCAACAGGTGGCCCTAGAACAATGATTTTCAACACTGGTGTACTATGAGAGGATCTTAGTATGCTGTGAAAATTTTTAAAGGTCATTAATTAAATAATTAAATTATTTTTGAAAGAAGATCAAAGTATAGTATAGTTTCTTTTTTTACTTATTTTTGATGAACATAATTTAGGTGTGCCATGGGAGTTTAACTATAGATACAAGTGTCCATGAGATAAAAAAGGTTGAAAACCACTGCCCTAGGGGAAGGAAAAGAATTAGAATCTATATCCTCATAGACACCACCCCAAATATCACATTTTGTCTCTTTTGCTCCCTCTCTCTCTCTCTTCCATAGCCAGTCAATTGCCAAGCCCTGTTGTCTGTATCTCCTAAAATTCTATGTACCCTCTCCTTCCAGTCTCCATGGAAACAGCCCTAGTTCAGACTTAATCACTGCTAAGACCATTGCAGAGGCTCGTCAATGTTTCTTGCCAACCCGTGGTTGGTCCCTCTTCTTTACTAATCTCAGCCTCTGACTGAGACCCAGTGGGCCCCTCACTACCTACAGGATGAGATCCAACCCTTGAACTCAGCCTTCCTGGCCCTGGGGTGGTCCCAATCCTTTGTTGGTTCTACTCATTTACTTTGCTGCCTGCCGGGCAGAATATTTGCTGCGAGCTGAATAAGCCACATTCTCTGTACTTTCTCTGCCTTTGAACCTGCTCTTTGGTACGCTCTTCTTCTCTTTCCTGCTTGGAAAGCACTCATTTGGCCAGGTGTGGTGGCTCATGCCTGTAATCCTAGCACTTTGGGAGGCTGAGGTGGGTGGATTGCTTGAGTTCAGGAGTTCAAGACCGACCTGAGCAAGAGTGAGACCCTGTCTCTACTAAGAATAGGAAAACTAGCTGGATGTTGTGGTGGGTGCCTGTGCTCCCAGCTACTCAGGAGGCTGAAGCAAGAGAATTTCTTCAGCCTAATAATTTGAGGTTGCTGTGAGCTATGATGTCATGGCACTCAATCCAGGTTGACAGGGTGAGATTCTGTCTCAAAAAAGAAAAGAAAAAGAAAAGACCCATTTATGCTTTAAAACCCATATTAAGTATTCCCTCCTTTGATGTTTTTAGTAGAGCCCTTCATCTGGGAGGTGAGCCATATATACCCTTACATTGTGCCGCTTAGGTGTTAGCACACCAAAGTCCCTTGACTGTGGGACAAAGTCCCCCAAAGTCCCTCACAGGCTCAACTGTGACACTCATGGCTGTTCATCTTCCAATCCATCTCCCACTCTTACCCCTCTCCACTCTCTCATGACAGTGGTGGGGGTGTGACAATGACTTCTGTGGGCTATTTTTCAGGCTCCTGGTGAGCTGCCTTTTTTGCTGGGTTCGGCCAATAGGATACACAGTCAAGGATGGAAGGAAGGGAGAAGCGGGGACATTTCTTACCCTTTGCTCCATCTGGGGCAGTATTTCTGGCAGCAAATACATTGCCTGCCAGACAACAGCCCTAGCTATTGTTCCAGATTCTCCTGGGAAGCTTTTCTTGCTGTCTGATTCCCTACAGGGCAAACCCAACTCTAAGCTACAGTAAAGCCATCTCCTCTCACTGTCCTTTTTATTCCTAGGGGTGTTAATTGCCTCCTGCTGTTGCTAATTTTGGGGTGGTACTAATTTGGCTTCTCAACTCTTCTATCACCTGTATAACCAATACCTGAATTAAATTCCCACTATATGAAATACTTAGAGTCTCTTTCTCTCTCTCTCTTTTTTTTTCTTGGTCACAGGGCTAGAGGGCAGTGTGTGATCATAGCTCACTGCAACCTCAAACTCCTAGGCTTAAGTGATCCTCCTGCCTCAGCCTCTTGAGTAGCTGACACTACAGGTGCCTGCCAAGATGCTTGGCTAATTTATTTTTTGTAGAGATGAAGTTTTTCTATGTCTTAAAATCCTGGCCTCAAGCAATCCTCCTGCCTCAGCCTTCCAAAGTGCTGGGATTACAGGCATGAGCCACTGTGCCCAGTGCAGTGTTTTCTGTTTTCCTAACTGATTCAAGTGCCTGGTGTAGCATTTGGCACAGAATATGTGTTTGCACTCATAAATAAATGTTGAATGAATAAATGATGAATGGAGCTTCCCTCACACTCTCTAACCATGGGCTTCTCTAGCCCCTAGGTCATTCATTTATTATAGCATGCATTATTCTTGTTTGTTGATTTATCTCTTCTCTCCTCTGTGGTTGTTGGGGTTGTAGACACAAGAATGTAGCATCCTGACTCTTGAAAAGTGTTTCTTCTGCTTTCTATAGCTGGGACTTGGGAAGAAAGGAGAGGAAAAGAGAATGGAGAGGGGTAGAGGGTTCTCCACAGGGTCGCCTGCCTTTCTTATGTTAACATAGGGCCTTGCTTCTGGGTTCAGGCAAGGATTTATGAGTGTGTTTAGACAGCAACACAAGGGGACCTTTGGCGAGAAATGTTCCCTGTCATGCTCTGACAGCCTACAAAGAGAGGCAGCTAAAAACATCAGAAGAGAGGTTTTCTTGAATTGATAGAGGCTCCCAGCCCAACCTCTACCACCCATTTAAATGCCACCTGGAAGTGCTTGGGGGAAGAGAGGAGGCTCCTGTTTCCTGGGTGGAAGGGTACTTTGTTAGAGAGGAAGGACCATAGGTATTCTTGCGTTAAGACACAACTACATCCAAATGGGGGAGGGGAAGAGGGGAAGAGGGAAAGAGGGGAGGAGGGGGGCGCTGGTGTGCTAGCACCTGAGGAGCACAATGTAAGGGTGTATATGGAGCACCTCCTGGGCGAAGAACTCAACTACAACTTGGACTCTACCTAATAAGTGCAAACATTGTAACCTTATTGTTTGTACCCTAATACCAATCTGAAATTAAAGAAAAAAGTATTGTTAGATTTTAGTTGGTTCTGAAGACAGGAAGATATTGACGTTTAAATTGAAGTTTGGAACGATTTGTTTTTTTGTTTTTGGTTGGGGTTTTTTTTTTGAGACAGAATTTCACTATGTCATCCTTAGTAGAGTGCTGTGGTGTCACAGCTGACAGCAACCTCAAACACTTGGGCTTAAGTGATTCTCTTGCCTCAGCCTCCTGAGCAGCTGGGACTACAGGTGCCCGCCACAATGCCCGGCTATTCTTTTTTTGTAGCAGTTGTCATTGTTGTTTTAGCTGGCCCAGGCCAGGCTCAAACCTGCCAGCTTTGGTGTATGTGGCTGGCACTGTAACCACTGTGCTACGGGCACCGAGCCAGAAGTTTGGAAGGATTTGGATTAGACTTTGGGAGGAACTGTCACCTCATCCTTGATGGTACCGTGAATCTCCTTAGCATTATCTCCTACCAGTGTCTCCAACCAGTGTCTCCGTCCTCTGTACTGAATCCAGGCTGGTCTTTATTCTTTCCCTTGAAAAGGGAAAGGGCCTTTGTACTTACTGCTCTATCTGCCCTACCTGCCCTTCTTCTTCGTTATTGGATCCTTCTTATTATTGTGATGTTATTTCAAATGTTGCCTCCTCAAGGAGACTTTCCCTGACCACTTCATCTAAAGTGTCTGCGACCCGTTCCTTTGCCTGGTTTTATTTCATTATTGCATTTATCGCTGCTTGTAACTACTATAGTTCTTTATTTCCATGCCTGTTTCTGTCTAAACCCACTAGAGTATAAGCTTTATGGGGGTAAAATCCCTTCTATTGTTTTTCCCACTCCTACCTAACACCCAGAACAGTGTCTGACATATAGTTAAGTCCTCCATAAAGTTTTTGAATGAGTGACTTTAGGAATGCCTAAGGAAACTCATTACCATGGTCCGGAAGTGACCTGGAGGGCTTAGCTGAGGCCAGTCTGGAAGGTCTTGCTTGAATGGGCACAACCCTGACTCTGGATCATATGGCTGATGTGTGGATTATATGACGTAGTACAGTGTCTGGCACACAATCATGGGGTCTGCGTGTTGGCAGCTGTAGGTCCAGATGCACTCCCCACCATCACCACCCTACCCCACCCCATGTGGGGACCCCCCTGAGTGCGGGGGGGCTCGCTGGGGGAAGACTGGCTGGGTTTGAGGTTGTCTGAGATGGCCTTATTGTGGAAGCTGCTGGGACAGCAACCAGAAAAGAAAGACAGTCTGCACCATCACTTAGCCTCTGGGGGACTCATAAACAGGCAGATAATGTAGTTGCTGGGGTGTGGACTCCTCTGCACCCTGCATTTGAATCCTGGCTCTGCTCTTTACTAGGTGGGGTGACAAGTCACCTCCCTGTACCTTATTTTTCCCCCCACTAGAGTTGGGACAATAAGAATACCTGCCTCATGGCACCTGCTTGGCTCTGGGAGGATTTCATGAATACATGTGAAGCACTCAGACCCATCCCTCGAATAACACATGTGCTACAAATGTATTAGCTATGAAATGGTAACAATTATTGTCATTAGCTCTCTGGGTATTTGTGGCTAAACTTTATGTGCTCCCCATGAATTTGTGCTGAAACCCTAACTCAGTATCTCAAAATGTGACTGTCTGTGGAGATAGTCTTTAAAGAGGTGATTAAGTTAAAATGGGCCATTAGGGTGGGCCCTAATTTCACTCTGACTGGTGTCCTTGGTATACCCCTCTAGGAGGAGATTTGGTCACACAGAGAGACACCAGGGGCATGTGTGCATGGAGGAAGGGCCATGTGAGGACACAGAGACACAGTGGCCATCTGTGAGCCAGGGAGAGAGGCCTCAGGGGAAGCAACACCTGCCAACACCTTGGTTTTGATCTCTAGAACTGTGAGAAAGTAAATGTCTGTGGTTTCATTTTGGTATTTAAACTGTCTGCAGCATTTTGCACTGAGTTCAGAGGCCCAGACAACTGGGCTGAGCGTCCTCCCTACCCTCTTGGGATTATCCCCATCGCAGCCTCAGGCTTCTTGCTGCCTGGACCTGTTGCTCCTGAGCTCCAGCCGTCCCTCCTGCCTGGCAGTCACCACTGACGTGTCCTCGTCCTCAGTGTCAGTAGGCCTGTCTGTGACTTGCTCATCAGGTCAGAGCAGTGCTAAGAAGGCCAAAGTCAGCCTTCTTGAGACATGTTCTTGGTGATGAAAACACAAACAAACAAGGTGCCCTGTGTGGGCACTTCAGCAAACACAACCTGTTGACACCCAGCCTGTGGGCCAGGGCTGAATTCATTTCCTTCTGTCACAGGAGACCCTGGGGAGATGGAATGGGAGAGTGAAGCTGACTCCCCACAAATCCTCCCCACAGTCAAGCAGAGGCCATAGCTCAGAGCACCGTCACTCTCCTGGTGGGCCAGCCACAGCATCCAGAGTAAGCACTCCTCAGGCTGACAGCCTCTCCAGGAGCCAGCTTGGAGGTCCTTTGGAGATATCCTTCATTTACAAATGGGGAAGCTGAGGCCTCAAGGACGCCAAGTTGTTAAAACATACCAGGAATACTGCAATGTTTCAGGGGCAGTGACAGACTGGACAGTGTCCAGCAGTGGATACCAGGGTGGAAAGGGGCTTGAAAATCTCTCCTAGAAGGGCAAATGGAGAAACAGGTGGTCCAGCCCGGCGAAGGTCAAGGTCACAAGTGGTGCTGAGGACTGGAGGACACGGGTCCCAGGGAAGGAGGGGGAAGAACTGCAGATGGTTCACAAAATGTCAGAGCCTGACTCAGTGTAAGGGTCCCTTCCACAAAAAAATGGTAAGCTTGGACACAGCAGTCTTCAAACCCTCTTCCCCTCCTCCAGCCCTCAAATCTGCCTCAAACCTTGGAGTCTTACATCCTAGTCAGAGCCAATCCCGGAGAGGCAGGCAGGAACAGGTCCATCTGATTGGAGGAAGGGTGTCTAAAGGCGGGGCCAAGTGGTTGATTGACTGGCGGGGGCAGCTTGCCTTGGCCAGAGCTGTGGCTGAGCGGACAGGCCAGGCCCTTGCTGGAAGGCAGAGTGGGCAGAGGCTCTGGAGCAGCTGGTCAGCCCGGGGCCTTTGGCAGTGGCAATGGCTCTGCTCAGCTGGTGAAGTGATGTTCTCCTCTGATTGAGCTAATTATGCTGATTGAATTTCCTCCTTCTCCCTTTGGTGCTTCTTTCTGCCTCTTCCCCACTCCTCCCTTTAGACAGAAAGGGAAAGGTTTCCTTAATGTGACTGGTAATTGTTATGCACACAGTGTCAGATGTTAATGCAGGCTCTGATTGACAGCTAATCAGCCCATCAGCTGTACAAAAAGAGTGAATAACTCGGTAATTTGATTTCCCCTGATTCCCCTGCGTGGGATGGCAGGAAAGTCTAAATTAGCAATCAGGGAGCCTGTGGCTGATCCCGGGGGTGGGGTGGGGTGGGGTGGTGGTGGGGGGGCTGGAGGGGCTGGAGGGGCTGTGGTGCACCTGTAGCCTCATGGGGCCCAGTATCCACGGGGTGGGGGGCGTGCCTACTGACCTTCCCTTGGGTGGGGGGGAGCGAAGTGTGGAGGGCTGTGCAGTAAAGCCCCCATCCGGTGGATGCCCCTTCCTTGGGGGTGGCAGGAGAGGAGCCTCAAGTTGGCCTCTGGGAGAAGGCAGAGGGTGTCCTTGGATCCAGTGGTCTAGGAGGCCACCACGATGGAGGTGGCAGGGTCACCTGGCCTGTCCCAGTCCTTTCTGAAGCTGGTTGCCACGGTTTCCACCATGTGACCCAAATTCTTCCAATTTAGAGAGATAGAAGTCCCCTCACTCAGCTTTTGGCAGATTCCATTCAGGTAAAATGGAACACAGAAAAAGCACCTGAGGGTTATTTGGTCCCAGATGAAGCAATCTCTGGCCTTGGACAGGCCATAGAAGCTGGCCACAGTTAGTGTTCACTGGGGTCCCTCTGCGCCCATGGACTATATCAAGTGTTTGCCTATCGTATAGAGGAAGACAGACTGAGCATCTGGCTCAGAGTCCCACAGTGAGAGAGTGGTGGAACTGGGGTTTGAACCCAGGGCAGCACCAGCTGTTTGGCTGTGGTAGGAGGGGCAGGATTAGAAGCCATTTCCACTGTGGTCTAGCCTAGGGTGCCACCTCCCCATGAGGTCCTAGCCCTTGAGAGTCCTAGCCAGAAAAATGCCCGGGTGTATTGGTAGCCACACAGACATGTGTGGCTGTTTGTCCTTTACAGATGGGGAAAATGAGGCTGAGGAGGGCCAGGGCTTGCCTGAGGTTACTTACAAAGCCATTGACCCAGCTGGCTGGAAGCCCATTCTCCTGCCCCAGCCTAGCAGCGCCCAGCACAACAGTCTCTCCTGTCCTGTCCTGTCTGTCCTGCCTTAGCCTCTCCTTTGCCCCATCTGGATCGTGGGCGATGTGGGTGGGGCTGGGGCCAGGCAGCCAGCAGGGCTTGGAGGTGCCTGGGAAGGACTCTAGGTGGCAACAGCACATTGTTGAGCCTGTATTAGCTCCGCTTGCTTCAGTAGAGGTGGCTGCTGGAGGAGCAGGGGCCTTGGGTTTGCCCTCCTGGCTTTCTGAGAACAAGGCCTGGGCCCTGGTGGGAAGAGCTGTCGGTGGTGTGGTCTCGTGTGGGTGCACTCAAGTTTATCCAACCTGTGCTCACACCACATATCCCACAGCCCATCTATGGGGGCAGGACCTTGTGATGGTCTCCAAAGGCCATCTGTCTTCTAGCTGTACTATCAGCACCCCTACCCAGGGCAAACCCACCAACTGGGCTTTGAGAGTGGCTGAGGGGCTTGAGAAGAGGCAGGAGGCTGGAATCACAGTCTTTATCCTCCAGGGCACTTTGGAGGCTGGGTTTTTAGGGGAACAACAGGCAGATGAAGCAGGAGTGTGAACGCTGAGGACCATGGCCTTGACCTGTGTGGGGTCAACCTATGCATGGCCTTGGGAGGCCAGGAGACCTGTGGCCAGGTCTGAGGTCACAAAGAAGTTAAGTACTAGAGGGCTGGAATTTAGAGAAGGAAGATGCCTGAGAACAGTTGCAGAACCTGTTTTCTTCTTTTTTTTGAGACAGAGTCTCACTTTGTCACCTTGTGAGTGCTGTGGCATCATTATAGCTCACAGCAACCTCAAGTTCTTGGGCTCAAGCCATCCTCTCACCTTAGCCTCCCAAGTCCCTTTTGAGGGACTACAGGTGCTGACCACAACATCCAGCTATTTTTAGAGATAGGGCCTTGCTCTTGCTCAGGCTGGTCTCGAACTCCTAAGCTCAATCCACCCACCTGGGCCTCCCGCAGTTCTAGGATTACAGGTGTGACCCACAGCATCTGGCCAAGCTTGTTTCATTCTAGTCACTGTACTGGGTGATGAGGGATAATTACCCCATTGTATAGATGATGAAACTCAGAGAGCTTAAAAAAAGTTGTTCAAGGTCACATCCCCAGGAAGAGGGGCAGGGGTGTGGGGGACAGGGGGAAATAGTACATGAGAACCAGCTGGGGTGTCCTGGGCAGGGGTAGCACTTTATGCAGAGGGGCAGGCTGGGTCTTCAGGTTCTGGGCAGGCTCAGAGTGGCCTTGGAGGATACAAGGTAAAGTTCATGTCCCAAACAAGGAGGAGCTGAGAGGTCAGCAAAACAGAGCCTAATGCCAGCTCGAGGAAGGCCTAGGTCTCTGAAATTCATCAGGACCCCAGAGCTTTGAGGCAGGGTATGAGGTCAAAGGAGAGTTGAACACTCTGAGCTGCTGACTCAAATATTTGCCTGTTTTCCAGCCAGCAAGAGTTTATTGAGGAAGTGCTGGGTGTAAGGCTTCCAGCGCTGTCCAGTGTGGGTGTGTGCACTTGAGAGTTTTATGCACATACATGTACACCAGGGGAGGTGTGCAATGTCACCTGCTGCACCAGCAATGGTGGACAAGGCTGACATTGAATGAGCTCTGACTTTGCGTCCCACTCTGGGTTAAGTGCTTGACCTGTCTTAACCCATCTACTCCTCACATCAGCCCCACAGTGATGCCCCTACTTGCCCATCTTACAGACCTTAAGTCATAGCCCCAGGCCACCCAGCTGAGAGGGAGTGAGACTGGCTTCTGCATCTGGGCTCTTTGACTTCAAGGCCAACAATTTCACTAATCACCCAAGCAAATACATACTAGCAGGCTGCGACGCATGTTGCGGGGAGAGCCAGGGACAGCAGGGCACGCTCAATCTCTCCGGAGTCTCCATGGGCACGTGGCACTGGGGACTTGGGAAGACCTGCTGCTGGGTTAGGGTTCCATTTGCCAGAAGTGGCCCCTGCAGCTCAGAGCGTGTCCTGCAGCTTGCAAGGCCCTCAGCTGAGCCCCTGAGCTCCCCACTCCCATCCACTGGGTGTCCCATAGGTGTCAGCTTCTGAGCTGTCGAGGCTTTTGGTCCCACGTTCACCCTTAGTCCGCTGAGGGTCCATGGGAAGTAGACCCCACTGGCCACCACCCCCGATATCCCTGAGTGATGTTTCCATGGTCCAGGGGTGCTGGTCTGTGGGCTGTCTTCCCAGTATGCAACAACTGAAGGGCAGGCCGACAGGGCCTCCGCTGGGACAGGTGTTTAGATTCTGCTCCCTGAACTTGCCCCTCCTATTTCCCTCATCACCAGCTGCCACCTCCACACCCTATCAAGGAGCTGCCTGGGATCTGAGCCCCTAGAACCCCCAGGGAAGCTGAGGCTCTGGCATCCCAGACCCATGGGCTCCATCTTCAGACTCCTGCTCAGCTCCCACTTGGAGGCTTGGTGGTCCCTCACTGGCAGTGCTGGGCTCCAGTGCATCTCACCCATGCACTGTCCTGTCACTTCTTCTCCCAACCCACCCTGAACCCAGGCTCATCCTCTACCCTGGTTGCATCAGAGAAGACACTGCTGGCCCCCAGAGCATCCATGGCCTCTTATTGCTCTTATGATCTTGTCTGACCCCACAGCATGTCTGGAAGCTTATACTACATACCCATTTTATAGATGAATAAACTGACACTTGGAAGGATGAGCAGCCCAAGATAAGAAGTAGAATGAACCTTCTGAAATCCAGACTCCATGATCAGGGTACAGAAAGATCTGCTGTCCTACTCCCTATTTACTTAGCCCCTCTCCCCGCTCCCATGGGTTGGCTATAATCCCTGGCCTGGGTCAAACTCATCCTGGAGGCACAGGGGTGATGTTGTTCCACTATTAAACCTGGATGGCCAATATGGGATGAAGGGGGAGAGGGTACTTGGGATAAACTGAGTCAGAGACTAGGCACATGGGCCAGGCTGGGTCAGGACCCAGAACCAGAGAAAAGAGTCAGAGGCAGTGGGGACTGTCTGGTACCAGCAGTGGGGCTTGGAGACTGGTCTATGCTTGAGAGTTGCTTGAGAGTTGTCCCCCATGCAGGACAGCCATGGGTAGATTGGGGTGGAGGGGACAGCCACATGACTCCTGCCCTGGTCCCACTTGCACACTTTTACTTGGGAGTGGGAGCAGGGAACAGAAATGTCTTGTGAGTTGTCTGAGCACACACAGGCAGAAAAAGTCAGTCAAGACCAGGGCCCTAGGTATCTTGGCTCACCCAAGACACTTCTCCCAGAGTCAGCCATCAGAGCTAGCTCAGGCCAGGCTGCAGGCACTGCAGGGCAGGAGGCTCCTGTCACTTAGGGCCCAGGGCTTGTATGAGGGAACCTGGTTGCCACAGCTGCACCCTTGCCACATTCTCATGCAAATGCACCCCTCACATTTACATACAACTCACACACACAGTGTGAGCGTGTCACAACTCACAGGTGCACATAATCACATACAGCACAGCCAGGTGAGCTGGGAGCCAGGTACCTGGGGCTCTGTGCCTGCTTTGCCCTTGCTGTGTGACCTTGAACAGTTCTGAGCCTTATTTTAAAGCCATTTCTGGTGGTTTCTCTGTCTTAACTCTCCCCTAGAAAGAGACCACGCCTTGCACTGCCTGCCTCCTCTCTCTGCATTCAGGGCTCCTTATTATACTACTTGCTTATTTAAAAGTCTGTTTTTCCCTAACCTCCTCAGACTGGAAATCCCTCCACAGGGGAGTTTGGAGGCCCGAAAGAGTCCAGGCTCAGCCAGTTCCCTCCAAATAGGCCTCAGCTCCTCCCCAATCCTCTAACCCAGCCTGCTCACTGAGGATCTTGTTAAAATAGATTCTGACTGGGTAGTTTCTAACAAGCTCCCAGGTGATAGATGCTGCTGGCCACAGCATCCTCTCTCCCACCTCCCCACAAAGGCCACAAGCCTCTAATGGAAGGAATGTTGCAGCCCTTAGGGGCAGGTTCCTTTACCGTTCAAATCCTGTAACTCAAACTCCATTTTACCCACCAGGTTGGGCTCCATCTCCAGGCAGCCTTCAGGGATTGCAAAGGCAGGTCAAAGGTTTCTGTGTTTGCCCTCTTCCTGACTGGGCAGCTGCAGTTCCTTTGGCAGGTCTGGGGCTATCATGTTTGCACATTCTAAAGTTGGTAGGATCCCCCTGAAGTGTGAGAAGTCTCCCAGGGAAGTCTAACTTGAGCAGGTGCAGTGAGGCAATCACCTCCTTTAATCTATTCATCATACTCCTATTGATAAAGCCTAAGAATGAACTAAATTTCTTCAGCAGCCACCTCACTTTGCTTGCCCTTACTGTGGTCACCTAACTAAGGACACCAACACTTGGCCTCACACTAGTTCTGTCATTCAAGAGTTCTAATCAGCAACAATGCTGCTATACAACAGTCCTAAGGGTTGCAGTTTGTGTTCAGTCGGGGGTGGGGGTGTCCCTCCTTTCTCCCTCCTGTCCCTGCACTGACTCAGAGGTCTCTGCAGTCTCCCTGTTTGTTGGCCCATTGGTGTGTTCTCTTTAGCTGGTTCACACTCCCTCTGCGTGTTTGTTTGTCACAGTTCAGGAACCACAAAAACACTGTTTGCCTCGTTGTCTCCCCTGCCTTTCTGGAAGGGGCGGTAACAGGAGAAAGTCTAAATTAGGGAACCTGATATAAATGTGAGCCTACCTTCCCAAGGAGTCACCTTAGCACACCAGTGGGTCCTGCAGAAGAAGGATGGGAAGAGGCGGGGGACTGGAGCATTCATTCATTCAACCGACAGATACTTACAAAAGCAGCCATCCTGGCTTGGCACTGCTAGATGTGCTGGGGACAGGAAAGAGCAAGACAGATAAGGCTCCTGTCTTTCCTATCATCAGGGAATTGAGGAGATAGAGAAGAAAACCAAATAAAGATTGAAGGGAGGGAGCCAGAGAGAGAGGGGGAGCCACTCTAGACAGCACAGGACAACAGTTAATACCCATGTTCAAACCCTGACCTTGGCTGTGTGGCCTGGGGCAGGTCGCCAGCTCTGGGCTCAGTTTTCTTAACACCCTGGACTAGTACAAAAACCTGTACTGTGCCTGGCCCATAGTAAGGGCTTCCCATGAGATGAAGTAGACCAAGGAGTCTTCTTTGAAGTGCTGGTATTTAAGGTTGAATAGGAGCCAGTCACACCCAGATCAGGAGGAAGGGCACGAGGAGTGGAAAGGCCCAGATCAGAGGAAGGGCACAGGGAGTGGAAAGGCCCGGGGCGGGAGAAAGGCTGACATGTTAGGGAAACTGAAAGAAGGCCTCTGGGGCTGCAGAGGGGAAGTGGAAGAAGCAGAGGGCAGAGATTCAGAAGGGGCTGTGGGGCCAGCTTGGAGGCCACTGCCCGCAGTTTATTTAGATTAGTGGGACACCACTGAAGAGTTATAAGTAGGGACACAGACTGATTTGCTTTTTCAGGCTTATGTGAGTTCTGGCACAGGGTGGCTTGCAGGGAGCCAGGAGGAGAAGGCCAACGAGGACTAGACTTCCAACCTCAGGCCTGGCTCTGAGCCAAGAACATAAACCCAGTCTGGAACACTGGCCAATAAGGGGAGAGGGAGAAGTGGCTCCCCACTGTTCCAGAATCTTCTTAATCCAGCAGAGCCTGGAAGGGAGAAGCAAAGAAGCCTGGAGGGGAGCTTTTGAGGGATGTTATTTTGCATCTTAATTACATGCTAAGTAGGCCCGTGGGCAGGGCCAGCTGTGGAGCATTAGCTGCCACCAAACTCCAGTGACTCAGGCCACAGAGCCTTAAAATATTTATTTTTCGCTGCATTTGAAATTCAGCATCTGTGAGGGAGCTGCCACTGGGAAGCAGAAGCGGGAACCTGTTGGCAACAGTGGTGTGGACAGTGCAGGATGCACAGGTCCTGCTTCCTGAGCACAGTGTCACCGCAGAGGCTGGTGCCTGTGGCCTGCATGGCAGGCTGTCCCAGCACCTCCTCTGGGGGAGCATGGCTCTCTCTATTATAAATTGATTTTCCGCTTTGTAGCCTGGATGGTTTGTAACCTGAGTCTTACTTGCTTTTGGGTCCATTTGAGGAAAAATTTAAGCTTTGAGTCCTGGGCACATATGAGTTCTGCCATGTCGCGAATATCCGACACTCCCCTGGTAAGCGTGGGGCGGGGAGGTACAGTGGCAGTGGTGCAGATGGTGGGTTGTTCCTGCTCTCTACCTCCACTTACTCATGCTGTGACCTTGGCCAAAGTACTGTAGACTCCTGCCCTTTGTCAGAAAAATGGGACTAAAGCTCTTACTATGCGTGTCTCTTATGAGGCTTACATGAGGTTATTCATACCAAGCACCTGGCCCAGGGCCTGGCTGGTTCTGAGTTCTGCAATCATGGCCTGACTCCCCTATGACCAGAGGGGACACTGGCCATGGCTCTCAGGCACCGGGACACCAAGGATGGGCTCAGACTGGGGACAAGGCCCAGATAAGGGGGAGAACAAGCAGTTTGTCCCCCTCCTCACAGCCAGGGCTGCTAGGGTGGGGTGGGCAGGGAACTTAAATGTTCCATGACTCAGATCCCGTTCTTTTATTCTAGAGTCTGCTGAGGCTGGGAGCTGGACTGGATTACCGTGAAGTGCTCCTAATTTGCACAGAGAGATAAGCTCATCATAGCTGAGAGAGGGAGAGACGGCTGCTCCCAGGCAGCTGCTGCACGCTGGTCCTAAGTGAGCTGGAATCTCTGGCTGGGGATGGGGAGCCTGGGCTCACCCTCCCTCAGTGGCCCTCGCTAGGCCCCCTCACCATGGCAGGGGGTGGTTGGGCAGGGACAGACTCATATTTCTGAAAATTGGACAAACTACTAAGCTTTGTGAACACTGGTCCTGTCTATAGTGCTACTATAAATAGGAGGCTGGACTGTCCCCACCTCTGCCACCCCCAACCCAGATATCGTTAATCTCTGGGGCTGGCTTAGCCTGGAGCCTGGGCTCTTGCTGCTGGAAGGACATAGGCAGATCTTAGGAAGAAACTCCTAAAGCAGGACCAGTGCAATCCTGGCTTCAGGGGCCCTTAGGGAAACCCAGCCTTATCTCCCAGCTCTGAGTCTTGGCCTTGGGAAGTTGACTGGCCCACACTAGACAAGTTGCTGAACTTTCTCAGGACAGCAGAGAGGTCTAGGGAACTTCATTCTGGTAGGCCAAACTCCTCATGTCTAAACAAGGAAGAGTTTTTTTTGAGACAGAGTCTCACTTTGTGGTTCTTGGTTAAGTGCTGTGGCATCACAGCTCACAGCAACCTCAAACTCTTGGGCTCAAGTGATCCTCTTGCTTCAGCCTTCCAAGTGGCTGGGAATATAGGTACCCATGACAACACCTGGCTAGCATTAGAGACAGAGTCTTGCTCTTGCTCAAACTCCTGAGCTCAAGCAATCCACTTGCTTCAGCCTCCCAGATTGCTAGGATTACAGGTGTGAGCCACTGCCCCTGGTCACAAGGAAGAGTTTTCATGGACATTGTCTCATAGGCTTCTCAGAGCCAACCTGAAAAGTAGGAATCATTGCCTTGTTCTATAGAGAAAGCTACTGAGGCACAGAGAGGGCATTGTTAGCAGGGACAAGCCAGGACAGAAGCGCTGCTCCTCAGGGCTGTGGACTGACCCTGGGGCTGGGTGGGAGGTGTGGCCTGGACTTCAGCCTAGGGGTGGGGCCTAGACTTCCGCCGAGGGGTGGGGCCTGGACTCCTGCCGAGTCTATAGTCATAGGTGAGGAGGCACCTGCAGGTGGTCAGGGCAGCGAATCCCCTGGCTGCAAGATGAATGGTATGGCTGGACTGGGGGGTCCTAGGGCTGAAAGGCAGTGCAGCAAGGAGAGTCACAAAAGCTAGCTCCTCACAGATCAGTCCTGCTCTCTTGTAAGTGAACAGGGTGTGCAGACAGGCCTGGGGTAGGGAGGCTGCAGAAAGGGAAGAGCCCTGGATTAGGAATCTTAGGTCCCGAGTGAGAATCCAACCTCCATTCATTTAACAAACATTTATTGAGTACTTTGGTACTATCCCATGGAATCCTCCCCTAACAGTTCCCCTAATTCAGAACTCTTCCTGAATTTCATTGATTTCAAGACATAATCTCAGAAATAGGCAATATTTTACAATTGATGACTTATAACTGATAGCGTTTTTCCTTTCTTAGTGGTCTATCTAATAATGGCATGTTTTACAGTCATCAAATAGAGAACTACCTCAATTTAAAAAATAAGGAAATAATAATAGTATGATAACAATACTAACCAATAACATTTGGTAAGCGCTGACCACAGGCCAGGCACTGGATTTAGAATTTTGAAATTATTTTTATTAATATTACCATTTCCTGGTGGGAAACTGAGGCTAGTCTGCAGTCAGGTCATCCTGAATACACCTGATGTTGTCTGATCTCGAAAGCTAAGCAGGGTTGGGACTGGTTCGTCCTTGGGTGGGAGTACACCGAGGCTGAAGAGGTTGCTCCAGGTCACATGGCACTCGTGGTGGAGTAGATGGCTGCAGCCTCTGGGATTCTGCGCTTCACAGCACACCACCTTCCAGGTGCTCATGGAGAGGCTTTAGCTGGGTCCTGGGGCAAGACCTCTGGTCAAAGCAAAGGGGGACCTGGCCTGATCAGACCTGCAGTGGGGAGTTGTGAGTGGGCTGGTGATGGGCCCGAGTAGGCTCTGGAGGCCCTGAGGGGCTGCAGTTGGGGGTGAGACTAGGGAAGATGGGTTCAGTGGGTGCCAGGGAATGCTTGGGAATGGGGGGACACTTCACAAAGGATGTGGCCTCTGGCTTTCTACCACTCTCTACAACCTTCTTCCCCACCACTTCCTTTGCAACTGTTTCTTGAACACTGCCTCCATCTCTAGGCAAGGGAATGGCAGCATGTCCATGCAAGGTGGCCCCAGAAGTCATAGGACTCAATGGGCCTCCACTGGCTCTTGCCCAAAAATGACCAGAGCCTCGAAATCTGGTAAAATCAAGTTACTGAATAGAAGCACTGTGGACAGGAGGATAAGGGTCTGGTGGGGGAGGCTTACAGCCTGCAATGGAAGGCCAATTAACTTCTGGAGTGTCAGGGTCCAGGGAGGGGTAGGGTGCTTGGTGGATAAGAACACAGGCTGTGGAGTCAGAAAAACTTTGGTTCAAACTTGGGTTCCTTCGTTTATTCACTGTGAGACTCAGGCAAGGTTGGTAACTCCATTAAGCCTCAATTTTCTCATCTATAAAAACAGAATAATAATTTAGTCATCTATTGTTGAGCAACAAGACTCTCCAAAATATAGTTACTGAAAACACTGCACATTGATTATCTTGCAGTTTCTGTGGGTCAGGAATCTGGACGTGGAGGGGACCAGAGGTAGAGTCAAGGGAGGGAAGAAAGGTCTCTAAAAAAGGAGAGGAGGCCAGTCCAGGGATCAGAAAGGCCTTATTAGTAGAGAAAGGAGAGAAAAAGAGCAGAGTGGGGTCTGACTAGGAGCCAGCTCACCTCTCACAGTTTTAAGAGACTTTTATTAACCCTTATCAGTTGGATTGAGTGTGGGAAGGGGTTCCCGAAAGGAGTCATCCATTCAAGAGAGGGACTAAATTTTGCACTCAGAACAAATCTAGGAGTTGCTCCCTTAAGTGACCACTAGCCAGGGCTAGAGTAAAAGTTACTATTCTGTTGTTTCCCATGAACACTGGCCTTGAAGCATTCCGGGGATGGGGAGTGGGTTTGCTGTGATCTTGCAGTTTGGTTTCTGGCCTGCTCTTTTCCACCAGCTGTTTCTCAAAATGGGTTGCACTCCTGTCAGGGTGGTGAGGATTTCTTTCTCACAGGCGTGGCTTAGCTGGTCATCTGCTCAGAGTTTCTCCCAAGGCTGCAGTCAGGCTGTCATTGGGCTGTAGTCTCATCTGAAGGCTCCACTGGAGAAGGATGAATGTGTTTGAAGGATTTAGTTCAAGCTCTTGGTTTCTTGGCACGTGGTTCTCTTCAGTTTCATCAAAGTCTGTACATGAAGAAGTTACAGTCTTGTCTAACCTCCTCTTGGAAGTGACATCCCAGCAATTTTGCCATGTTTTCCTCATTAGAAGCAAATCACTAGTTCCAGCCCACATGCAGGGGAAGGGGATTACATAAGGTGGCAGGCATCACATCAGAATATAATAATGTCCATGTTGTGGGAAAGGCATAAAGATTGAATGAGATACCGGTGGGGGTGCGGTGGCTCACACTTATAATCCTAACACTCTGGGAGGCCGAGGTGGGAAGATTGCTTGATCAGGAGTTTGAGAGCAGCCTGAGCAAAGCAAAACCCCTTCTCTACTAAAACTAAAAAAATTAGCTGGGTGTTGTGGCAGGTGCCTGTAGTCCCAGCTACTTGAGAGGCTGAGGCAGGAGGATCGCTGAGCTTAGGAGTTTGAGGTTGTCATGGGGGAGCCTGAAGCCATGGCACTCTAGCCTTGGTGTCAGCAATTAAGTGAGATACTATGTGTATATACTTAGCATGGTGCTTGGCTATGTTGGTGATAAATTGTGTATTATAATTGTTGTTGAAGGTGTTCTCAAAGCCAGGCTGGGCTGGGGATGAGATAGGACAGAATCCAACAATTAGGCCCAGTTTCCATTGGCCCAACATCATGGAAGAATCATGGGCTATAATCACCCCACCCAATTCCATCTCCACATAGTCAAATCCTGCCCATTTCCCTGCTATCATTTGCTACACCTTTGCTCTGGGAGGCTTTCCATCTGTCTGTGAGCTGTGTTTACCTGAATGACCCCTTTCTGTTGGCAGAGAGGGGGGTACAGACCCTAGCTGGACTGACAAATGAGGATACCACCACAATTGCCTTATTTTCATTTACCTTAGGGAGGCAGCTCTACAATGGTTGAAGTTTACAGATTTCTTGGATATAGCAGTGCAAGGTTTATATTTCCTATCTGGAAGGAAAAATTGTGAAGTTGACATCATCGCAAAATAAACAGAACTGTGACTTCTGTTCCACAATTGGCGTAGCTTCTTTGTGTACTTTTGACAGTTCCAGCATGTTACCGACAGTTACAAGATTTTCTCTTCCTCTGGAAGGTTGGAGGAAGGAGTCACATGGTATCCTCCCAGTGTGAATGCTCTGCTTGTGTGAAAGATGAGGAACCGATAACTCCGGGTGGTTAGGTGACCAGCCCAAGATCACAAAATGGTAGAATCAGGATTTGAAACCATTTATCTGATCCCAATCCCATGCAGGTCTTTGGATTATGTTCATTCATTCATTCAATCAATAAATATTTTTTATTCATTGCTGTATGCCAGGTTCTGTGCTGGGAACTCAGGATAAAGCGATAAGAAAGGCACTGTCCCAGCCCTAAAGAGCTTTTAATGTTCCTCTCTACCCCAACAACTGCCACTGAATTACAAATTTGTCTAAATCTCTCCTTCTTCGTGTCTACTACAGGGCTGTGAATTTAAAACTAGGACTGTATTTAAAGAGGGAGTCTAGCAGCCATGGGTGTGGGTGGAAATGTAGCAGGAAATGGCCTTAAAGTCCCAAGAGTGAAGGAGCGATAAGATACAGAAATTGGAGGGAAGGTGGTTAGACAGAAGCCCCAGTGAAAAAGGGGCAATGAGGGCTACAACTTAAAGCAACGGACTGACTTTAACAGCAGGTCCTTCTCCACCCCCTGCTAGTCTCAGCCCCTTCTCTGTCCTCCGTGGCACTTCAAGAGTTAAACCCAGGCCTCTGCCTTCCTGCCCAGTGAGCCAGGTGATGGGATTGCAGTTAATGGTAATTTGAACAAGTTTGGTCAACTAGAAATACATAAGGAGACTGAAACATGAAAATGCCCTGGAATTTATACAACTGATATATTGTGGCTCAGCCAGCTGTTAATTCCATTGTGTGAGAGAAGGCAGAAATAATTCGCAACGAACCTCACATTTGTTTACTGAACCTTTGCAAAGGAGAACATGGAGGGGGGTCAGGTGGTGTCACCAGGAATGCCTCCTCCCCACCTCCACCCCTCCAGCAACCCCAAAGCTGCTGGCGGAACATCTGTGCTCTGGGCCTTCTGCTAGGCACCTGGCATGCTGCGGAAGCAAGAGATGTGGGGCGTTTGCCCTCCTAGAGCTTACTTACTGGTGACGGAGACGCGGTGGCAAAGAAACAAATACATGAGTAAGAGCATCAAGAAATGAGAAGTGCTTAGGAGGAAAAAAAATGCAGGGTAATGAGATTGAAAGAGATGAGGGGAGCAGGGCGAAGGGGTACCTACCTGACAGGCGACTGGGCCCTCTATCATTCTGGAGGTGTTTGTCAGCGCAACTCGCTCTCTGCTCTACAGCTTCTGGTTCCATTTACTACCTGTGTGTCTTTGGAAAAATGACTTACCCTCTCTGAACTTTAGATGGCTCATCTGGAAAGTGAGAGTAGTAATACCTGACACAGGATTATCTGAGATAAAATGTGTGAAAGCTCCTTGTTAACTGTACAGTATTCCACATGCTGAGTTGTGAAGGTCATACTTGCAGTGCACGTCCATGCATTTTTTAATTCGATTTATTTATTTATTTTTCATTCACCAAATATCTTTCAAGTGCCTCCCGTGGGGACTAGAGGATACCCCATCCCTGATTTGCTATTTTGGCCCAAGTATCAAAAGACTGTGGCCTGAGTGAGCCAAAATATTTCACAAGATGTTACCAGTGGCTTGGGGATGACAACAGGAAATAAACACAATGTAATTTGTAGGTGTGTGTAAGTGAAGAGGTTCATGTCTGTGTCCCTGTGTGTGCATGTTTGTGTGTCTGTGTGTAGTGGTTGTTGTACTTGTGTCAGGGAGGAAACCATCCCTCATCCCAGTGGAGAAGGTGTTTGTAATACTTGGGGTTGGAAACATTTCCAAACCTCTTACAACCCATCACCCCCATGGCTGGGAGCATCACTGGGGCTGCTGTGGTGCATTTGGCAGATGAGGACATGAGGCTGCTCAGAATCTTGGGACTAGAGAAGCCAGTACCACACAGGGCCCAACTCCTGCCCCAGCTGCTGAGTCACACAGCATCCTATATCTTCCACAGATTCCCTTCACAAGGGGAGGGTGAAGGCCTGGCTTGCGGGGAGGTTGAGGCAGCTCTCCCTCCATCAGAGGGCCTGCCATTCCTGGCTCCAGGCCTAGGCACATACAGCCCACTACAAGGCAGGATGTCCCTTTGGTCCAAGACCTTGGAAAGTGCTTGCGGTCAGACCCTGGCTGGGACTGGGGGAGGATCTTGCAGGCCTGTTGTTAGGAGTGCAGAGATGATGGGTATGAAGCCACTGCTCAGGGCCTGGCCTCTTTGTAGCTATTTCAGAAATACTCATTCCTATCTCCTCCAAGTCAGCCACTCATTCCTAGTCCAAGGGCTATTTGATTCTGATTCTTTTCTTTCTTTTTTAATGAGACAGGATCTTGTTCAGTTGCCCAAGCTAGAGTGCAGTGATATCATTATAGCAAC
This sequence comes from Arctocebus calabarensis, assembly GCA_963573935.1. Lineage (NCBI taxonomy): Eukaryota > Metazoa > Chordata > Mammalia > Primates > Lorisidae > Arctocebus > Arctocebus calabarensis. Next base: position 40,533 of record CAUYON010027010.1, on the reverse strand, counting down.
CTCAAACTTCTGGTTCAAATGATCCTCCTGCCTCAGCCTCCTGAGTAGCTGGGGCACGTGCTATCACAGCCAGCTAATTTTTAAATTGTTTGTAGAGATGAGGTCTTTGCTATGTTGTCCAGGCTGATCTCAAATCCCTGACTTCAAGTGATCCTCCTGCCTCAGCCTCCCAAAGTCCTGGGATTACAGGTGAGAGCCACTATGCCTGGTTCTGCTTCTGATTTCCCAGAACAGCAATCCCGTCCTAAAGCTTTGTCCAGGAAGGTGCTGCCCCAGCTTTTCTGCCTAGTCCCTGCCAGGCCCTTCTTTCCCAGGGCAAGGACCATGACCCCTCCTGGGCACCTGGGAGCTGGCTGAGCCCTTAATGTACTTAGCTGGGCTGCCTTGACCTCCCACCTGGCTCTGACATGGGCTGTTTTGTGTCCAACCCTCCCCATCAGACTCTCACAATGGGCTGGAATCCTGGGCACATGACTGATTGTGTCCTCCTGTAGAGAAATCCAGTAAACAAATGTGAGGTTGATTGCAAATTGTTTTCCACTTCTGTGTGAGTCACTCTTGTCCCGTCCCACAGCACTGTGTCTCAATTGCTAATATCCTGTATGGAGAAGCCAGCCCTTGGTCCAGGCCCTGCCATCCACTCACTCCATCTGCATCCTCTGCTGGTCCGTCACTCACAGGATTCCAGCATGTTAGGATAAAAACCTCCACTCAGTCATACTTTTTTTGTTCTCTGTAATCACCCAAAGTAAGTACAATCCCTCTTTACCTGTGACATCCTTTCAAGCGGTAGTTCTCAACCTTAGTTGCATATTGGGATCATCCTGGGAACCTTTATATGATATTATGCCTGAATCCACTGCCCCAGATCAATTGGATCAAAATTTCTGGGAAGGAGGTCTGGGCATTGGTATTTTCTAAAGGTTTCCATATGATTCTAAGAAACATCCAGGGCTGAGAACCACTACTTTAAAGAATAAGTTATCCAAATGGTGGGACCACACCTACGGTGCATCTTAGAAGGGTACAGGTGAAAGTTATGAAATGCAGAATATAAAGGTCTTAACACAATAACTAAGAAAACGCCATAAAGGCTATGTTAACCAGTTCGATAAAAATATTTCAAATTGTATATAAAACTAACACATTGTACTCCATGATTGCATTAATGTACACAGCTATGATTTAATTAAAAAACAAACAAAAAAAAAGAATAAGTGATCCATAGCTTTACTGCTCCCATCCCAATCTCCCTCTGAATTCTCTCAAGACAAAGCTGCAGCCTTCATAGGGTTCAGTTTTCAGACCTCTCATCGTTCTAGTCACTGTCCACTTCACATGTCCCATTTGGTTGCTTGGGAAATGGGACTCCTTATGTTGAACTGGACGAGACCTTAACCTCCTTTGCTCATGACATTATACCTCTCTTAATATGACCACAGGTCAAATGTGCCTTTTCTGTCTATACCCCTATACTCTATAAATAATTTAAGACCAACAGGCTTCTTCCTTTCAATAACTACTTATACATTTTCTAACTCTGTTTCTACCAACACAGTAATGTCTGTTAAAGTAGGTTAATTCAACAAACACACATAAGCAACTCCAGGAAAACCTTTCAGAACCCAGTACAACTTTCTGCAGGGTTTGGAGTGATTACTGGCTACTCTTCTGTTTCAACAGGTCTATCCTGAGGTTGGTTTTATCCATTGCCCTTGATTTGGGATGCACATAAAAGGTATCTAACTTCCATACATTAGATACCTGCTCTTCTTAAGCTTAAATAACAGATTCCATTAAAAGAGCATTAGCATGACACTCCTGTAATTAATCTTCTCTGGAGAACTAATAGTTCAGAAGGCACGCAGTGGAGCAAGGGCATCATACATCACTAAGCTCATTTATCCTAATTGATTTATCCAAGAATTGCTGGGGCAGCCGGCCTTGTGCTCCCTGACCTGTGGCAGGGGCCGCATGGGTGCCTGGTGTTGGGAGAGAGGAGCAGGGTGGATGGATGGCGCTGGGACCAGCTGGGGCTGGCTTCATCCTGGGCACAAGGCAGCAAACAACATAATGGGCCAGCCTCAGAGGCAGGCCAGCCCGGGAAGCTTTTAGAGGCTCTCAGCAGCCCTTGTAGCACACCCAGATTACACACAGAGCTATTTCACATCATTAAACCCCCCTATTTTGTCCCCGGGTGCTGTATGCTCTTTCCACATCAGGCTGGGCTTCAAAGTAGCTGCTTTTCCAGAGCAGGTGTAGCCACTGCAGCAGACTGACCCCGGGGCACTGGGACACATTTGCTGGCTGTTTGTTTGTCTGCCTGCTGGCCTCCTAGCCTTGGGACTGGAGCTGTTATGCTGGGGACCTGCATCTGCTCAGCCTGCCTGTTTAGTTTTCAACTGCCATTGGTGCTGGGTATGGGGTGCGGGCATCATGTTACCATCCCATCTAGTCCCCAAACTATCCTTCCTTAGTCTGCCTGACCAGAAGTGGGCATTGGGAAAAATCCCCTAGTGCAAGAAAAAAATGGGTTTTGTTGGATCCTGCATCTATTTTCCTTTCAAAACAGAAACCAGAGAACCAATTAGGCAGAGAAGAATCAAAGGGACAGACCCTTGTGCCAAGTGAGGTCCTTCCTGGCCTCCTGAATCTTTTATGCATGGTGCTCTGTACCAAAGCTGGGCCTTTCCCAGGCTCATCTGTCCTATCTCACAGCCTCCTGGATGGAACTCTCCCTAATGTCCAGTCCGCAATGTGTGTGTGATCCTCCCACTCAATATTCCCCAGCTGGTGTCTGTGCCCTGCCTCCCGGGCCTCCTGGCGTTAGCCCATCCTGGCCTCCATTTTCCTTGCTCCTTCCTGGACAAGCTTCCAGGCAGGCACAGGCTGAGTAAACTCCTGGGCTGCAGTCTCTACTGCCAGCCACTATCTTATTGCCTTGGTTTAAGCACTGACTTCTGCATTGATTTCCTGGTTGTGTCCCCCAGGTCCTCATGGGAAATAGAGTTCTGCCCCGCACACCAGTCCATCTGTCTGGATGCATCCAATCTCCATTTAGTTTTTCTTTTTCTTTTCTTTTTTTTTTTTTTTGAGACAGAGCCACAAGCTGTCACCCTGGATAGAGTACTGTGGCATCACAGCTCACAGCAACCTCCAATTCCTGGGCTCAGATGAGTCTCTTGCCTCTGCCTCCCAAGTAGCTGGGACTGCAGGCGCCCGCCACATCACCTGACCATTTTTTGGTTGCAGCCGTCATTGTTGTTTGGCTGGCTTGGGCTGGATTTGATACCTGGCTGGCGCCTTAGCCCATTGAGCCACAGGTTCTGAGCCTCCATTCAGTTTTTCCCACCTTTGTCCTTTCCCCCAAGCTGAATCCTGTTCTCTGTATCTTTGGCCAAACCTGACAGGTCACAGGAAGTCGTGATGTTACTATCCTTTGCCCCATGTGCCATTTTTGTATTCTTCACACTGGATCTGGCAGGTCCTGGGATATGGGATCCGGGGATGTGGGAACCTGAAAATGCTAGATCTTATTTTTGCCCCTCTCCATTTTTTCCTGCCTTACTTTTTAATTACAGGAAGGCTACAAAATGGGGGATATCTGAAGACTCAGCGCTTCATGCCTGTGTGACCTTGGGCAATTCCTTTTCTTTCTTTGAATGTCCATTTCTTTATCTATGAGATGAGAGGATGGGAAGTAATGATTCCCAGGGGTCATTTCACCTTTGAAATAAAATGGAAAACAAGAGACCCTGAAGACAAAGGGCATTAAAATGGTGGTCAAATCAAGTTGGGTCTGCTCTTCCTCTGCCTGGGGCCTCCGCATCATGCAGGACTTGGCAGTGGATTTACAGAAGACTCTCAGCGCAAGGGCCCAGGGCTTTCACCTTTGGAAAATGGTGCAATTTAATGGTAATGCAATTACAGATGTGCTGAGATTGAAACAGCCCATCTTATCTCAAACTCATCTTCCCCACCAAATATCAGGGCAGGTGCTGATCCCTAATAGCTGCTGAAATGAATTCGCCAGGCAGCTGGGGGCTGTGTGGAGAGCTGTGTGCAGAGAAAGGAGTGTGGGAGGGGGAGAGAGATGGAGAGAGGAAGGACTGACGATGAGGAGGGAGTGAGAGAAAGGGGAGAGGGGGAGAGGGCGAGAAATGGCATGCAGAAAAATGGAAAGATGTGGAAGGAGGTTGGAGGGAGGGGGTGGCCGGAAAAAAGGGGAGAATGGGAGGCGGAGAGAGGATAAAAGAGGTGAAGTGGGGAGAGGATGAGGGAGCTAGTGAGAGCGAGGGAGGGAAATAGGAAGGAAAAATAGGGAGAAAGGAAAAGAGGGGAAAAATGAGAAAGAGACATGGAGAGAGACAGACAGAAAGAATGAGAGAAAATACGAAGGAAAGGGATGGGTGAGGGAGGCAGGGAAGGAGAGAGACGAGATGGGCAGGACAAGGGCTTCCAGAGAGTGAGGTGATGGCAGGAAGATGGCGCAGCGGGGGAGAAGAGCAGAGGTGGGAAGGCAGAGAAAAATGAAGGAAGATGTCGAAGGAGGAAAAGAAATAGAAAGGGGGGAGGGAGGGAGGGAGGGCACACAGAGAACAGGGGAGAAGGGGAGGAAGGAGGGTAGGAAGGAAGATTGAGCAGTGCCCAGGAGGACGGAGGGGCCGGGAAGGAGGAGCCCAGGAAAGACGCAAAGGCTGCAGAGAGGGAGGGAGCGCATGGGGGGGGGGGAGGCCATGAAGAAACAGAGAGAAACTGAGGGAGAGGAAGAGTCAATACAGGGAATAGAGAACGGTCTGTATTTCTAAAATATTGAGCTTCTTTATACATCCTAGGAAGAGTCCAACCAAAAAAGAAAAGAAATGAAAGAAAACCTATGAAGTGGCCAGTGAGTTCCTCAGCACGAGGGCTGACGCTGGACAGGCCAAGGAAGAAAGAAGGCACTGGAGGAACTGGACTCAGAAGTAGAAGTAGGGCCGGGAGCTCTGAGAGAAGGAAATGCAATGATCCAAGACCCTGGAACCGGCACAGGTCCCCAGACGGCCAGCCAGTCCCGGGTTCAGCACCACGGACAGCTCCGAGCCCCTTTCCCGGTCCTGGGTCTACACCGCCAGGCCAGCGGGGCACTTGTCTCCCTGCAGCCCCCTCCCACGGGGCCCCGGCTTCCTCCAAAATGGCTCTTTTGGGCAGCTGGAATGCAGGCCTGCGAGCTGCTGAACAGATCAATTATTTTTCAGAACATGATTTTGATCCCGATGTTGCTTCACTGGATCACTGACTGGAAAGGGCTCGCAGAGAAAATGGCTTTTTTTTTTTTTTTATAACGCCGGCAAAATGCTCCCGCGCTGATGAGATGAGCCGCCCAGCGAGCGCGCGCGCGCACATGCGACACATAACTAACCAGAAGCATAATCTTCTAAATTGAAAGCCATAATGTTTGCTGTTGGAGCTAAATATTAACAGGGCGTTGTCTCCCAATGACCCTCGGGAGGCAGCTGCTTAGCGGGAGGCTGTCGTCATATTCAAGCCATTTGATTAAATTCCTTCCTGCCATCAGAATTAAGAAATGAATAGTTTTATGAGAGTCGTGCCACAGAGGACAGGAAAATGAAATGCTCAGGAAAGAGAAGGGGGCCAGGCGCCTACCAGTAGCTGCTGTGTACTTCTGGAGGGAGTGATATCACCCTTCTTAGCCGGGTGGGCTCAGAGGGCAAAGAGTTGCCAGTGGTTTCCCTGGAGGCATCCCTGCTGGCCAGGCTTTTTAGCCTCCTCCCAGCTCATTAGAGAGCCAAATGGATACAAGAGCTTCTTCTCCTTAGGAGGCCTCTCAATTATTCACGCAAGAGGTAGTAAAATCAAGAGGCTTGAGTCATGGCCTCTGGAGCCAGATCACCTGGGTTCACATCCCAGCTCTGCCTGCCCCTACTAGCTGTGTAATCTTAGGCAAGATATTTAACCTCTCTGTGCTGGAGTTTCTTTAGCTGAATTTATGGTAGTATCTATCCTGCAGAGTTGTTGTGAGGATTTAAGGAGCACTTAGATGCTTAGAACAGGGCTTAGTATACAGTAAGCACCATATAACTAACTATTGCTATTATTATCATTTGATTTAGGCTGAATGGTATAAAATTGCTGTATTGTAGGTAAACAAATCCACTATCAACAACTTAATATGAAGTTTATACAGTAAGATAATATTTGTTTGCTGTGACCATTCTTTGTTGCCCCATGGCCTTGACTCAGCCTCAGTAGAATTCCAAAGGTTCTCATATTTAAAAGTATACTAATAATATGCTATTTTTGCATTCAGAAAAAAAGTTATGTCTTATCAGAAAACTTCCAGGTAACCTCAGACTCAGAAATTTTTACCTTCTACATTTCTTTTGGAAGGAGAAAGGCAAAGGGAGTTATCATTTATTGTCCATCTGACTAAGTTGTCACCCACCGTGCTGGCTGTGTGGCAATATTGTATCTGTTTAGCACTCTCAACAGTCCTGTGAGGTGACCATAGAACCCCGTTTCATAGATGAAGAAACTGAGGTTCAGGAAGGTTGAATGATTTCTTAAAAATTATACAGCTAGAGAGTCAGAATAAAAATTCAAATCTGCTACATCATTCTAGAGAAAAAGTAGACTGGAGTTCATGTTTGATGAGGCCTGACTGACCTCACCCATCGTTGTCTCCACATTTCTCCTTCCACCTTCCTCTCAAAGGACCCCTTCTGTCTGCATCTGTGCCTCCAACATAGGCTTCTCCCTTTTGTCTCTTGGAAAGTGATGAAATATTAGAGCAAGACAACTGTCTCACTGCCTGTCTGGAAGGTCTACTCTACATTTTAAAAGCCTGATCCTAGGAAGAGCCACTCTGGGGAGCCGCTTCTGTTAGTAAAATCCCTTCCACGGTAAAGAGGCCAGAAAAAAGTGGGAAGGCATGGAAACGAACAGAAATTGAGTGAGTGGACTAGTGGGAGGGGAACTGGGAAAACAGTTGCCGGAAATACCATTTGTATGGGAAAAGAAATAGTAGTGGAGAAACAGGAGGTGATGCATGAAATTCCATTTTCTTTTTCTTACTTTGAGTCCATTTTGAACCTCAGAAAGTAGTGAGCGGAGAGCATGCTGTTCTGACCATTAGAAGATCAGGTAAGCCTGACCTGGAAAACTATCTCTAGTGTTCTTAGGAGGGTGAGGGAGGCCAGAGAAAGGCAAGTGCCCCACACATCTTGGGGTGGGGTGGAGGCAGTGGATGGCTGGCTTTCTATGCAGGAAGGCACTGAGTGCAGGCGGTCAGGTGTTAGGACTCACTCTAGGGGCTGCTGGGGACTTAGATGTGGGAGGAGGAAGAGACAAGTAGTTTCATTCATGCTTTCATGTCTTTATTGAATCCTCTTCACAACTCTGTGAGACTGGTGTTATTACGTTTATTTCACAGAGTGACTACTCGTCAATTACTGATAGTAGCAGTGGGTGGTGGTGGTAGTAGAACTTGTGTGTGTCCTGTGTACCCAAGGTATTTTTGTAAGTGCATGTGGACCACAGCAGGCACGACCACCATGGGTTTGTGTTCCCCTTCCACGTTGCAGAGTTGTCACTGGCAATGTTGCCCAATCTCGGACTGTTTCTTTGCTTTACTTTTTTTTTTGTTGGTTTGTTTTATTTTTATTTTTTTTTGATACAACAAAAAGGCTTTATTTGTCTTTTCTTCTTTTGAGATAGGGTTTTGTTCGACCTTGGCTAGAGTGCAGTGGCATCATCATAGTTCACAGCAACCCCAAACTCCTGGATCCAAGTAATCCTCCCGCCTCAGCTCCCCAAGAAGCTGTGACCACTGGTGTTGTGCCACCACTCCTGGGTTATTTTTTCCCCATTTTTTAGTAGAGGGGGGTCCCACTTTGTTCAGGCTGGTCTTGAACTACTGACCTCAGGAGATCCTCCTCCCTCCCAGAGTTTTAGCATTGTAGGTGTGAGCCACCAAGCCCAGCCTGAAGGTGACTGTTTCTTTTCTTAACCCCTCTCCCATCTAGATGGTGCCCTGGCTTGGTCTCATCCGTGGAATGTGAGGGGAGGTAATGCATGTTCTTGCCAGGTGAGGGTGGATGTAACCGAGATATGTCCCCTCTAACTTCTCTTTCCTGACTGTTGGCTGGCTGCAGGGGTCTTTGTCCCTAGAAAATGGCAAAGCCACAAAATGGAAGTAGGCTGGGTCTCCAAATCACCATGTGAAGGACAGCCACTGACCAAACAGAAACAATCTCATTTGACCACCATGTGAATGAGGAATACACTTCTATTGTGACAAGCTACTAAAATATTGGGACATATTTGTCACAGCAGCTACCATTACTCTAATTAATATACATGATGATCTCATTTAATCTTCACAACAACATTTAAGGTACAGGTATTAATAATCTGTCCTAAAGTTGAAGAAACTTAACTCAGAGATTAAGTGACTTGTCAAAGCCTGCACAACTAGTAAGTGATACAGCAAGGATTTGAAACTGGATCCGAATATTTGAAACCAGATCTCTCTGACTCAGGGTTTACAGCATTGAGTTTCCTCGCTGTGACCTTACAGTGAGGGATGAGAAAAGAAAGGATGGTGGGATTTCTGGGGTGGAACTGTGGTGGAACTGTGGTGAGGAAACCTATTCTTGTTCCAGAATGAGAACCAGTCTTGAGTGATCTCAGAACAACTTTAGGTCTGATGGATCAGGAAGAGAAACCTTCAGAGCCCACATGCTGAGGTTAGATCCAGGAAAAGGAAGGCAAGGAATACATGGAATTTTGTGGGACTTGAACCCGGAGGGCTCTGAGCAGGCTGAAGGGGCCTCCATCAGGCTAGCACAAGAGCTTGAAGCCAAGAGCTTGATTTTTCTCCTCCAAGGCCCTTCCTCTGAGACATGGAAAACAAGAATAATCACCAGAGTAATAATCGCAACAGGAGACATGGCAGTAGGTGCAGTGGGAACTGACATGTACATAGCCAGTATGTGTCAGCCCCTGTTCTAAGTGTTTTGCATATGTAAATCTAAACCTTAAAGCAGCCCTACTATTATTATACCCATTTTACAGAGAGGCAAACTGAGACACAGAGGTAATAGTAACTTGCCAAAGTCAGAAGAGAAGAGCTGGCTGGGCTCAACTGCAGCTTAGACCTTGCATTAGCAAATGCAAATAATGTAACCTAATTGTATGTACCCTTATATTAATCTGAAAATTAAAAAAGTTTTTTAAAAAAAGAAGAACTGGGATATAAACCTAAGCATTCTTACGCTATAGTCCATTCTCTTCACTTTCCAGCAAGGATGGAGTTGGTGAAAACACCCCTGAGGCCAGCACTGTCTGGAGATAGGGATTGAGTCTTGGCCTCCAGCAGAACTACTTCATAAGGCCACTGAGGAGATTTGGGGTCCATGTGCCTGGGTTTAGGTAAAGCTGCCTGAGTAACTGTCTAAATTGGCCTCTGGGCTTTCCATGCTCCAGCTTAATTTTCTTGGGCAATTGTCTCTGAAATCCTGACTTTATGTGGGGTCTCTATTGGGGCAAAGAGAGCATGGAGACCAGTAATTGGGATTTCCCAGGAAAGAGAGTTTATGGAGTATGAGATGAAGAAATCTACTTTCTATATGTTCTGAGAATAGAACTTCAGAAAGGAGCAAGTCCAGGTCTTTGGGGTGGAGAAATTGCCCAGGCTGGATCAAAGCTCAGGGAGGGCAGAGCCTGAGAGGAGGGGTGAGCTGGACTTCATGGAAATACTCCCTGGCAGCAGCTCTCCTGCAGTGAGGGCACGGCTCACTGTATCAATCAATGTCTCTGTTCACCAAGGATGCCATAGGAGACTACAATAGACTGGGTGGCTTTTAAACAACAGAATTTTATTTCACACAGTTCTGGAGCTGGGAAGTCCAAGATCAAGGCGCTGGTGGATTTGATGTCTGGTAGGGCTCGCTTTCTGGTTTATAGACAGTTGTCTTCTTCCTGTGTCCTCAGTAGCCAAAGGTCTCTTTTAGGATGGTGTTAATCCTATTTGTGAGGGCAGAGCCCTCCCAAAGGCCCCACCTCCTAATACTGTCACAGTGAGGGTTAGGCTTCAACTCGAGAATCTGGGGGGCTATAAACATTCAGTCCATAGCAATCAGTTAGACTTAGCTTTTGTGGTGTGACCGACCATCCTGGCACTTGGTGGCACTTGAGCGATTCTGTGATCTGGGCTCAGCTTGGCTGATTTGAGCTGAGCCACTGGCCTGGATGGACTCAGATGGCCTCCCACACTTGTGGCAGTTGGTGAGCTATTGAGGGGGCATGGTGTGTGAGGGTGACTGACCCATGTGACTTTCATCTTCCATTAGGTCATCTAAGCTTACTCACATGACAGTGGGAGGAATCCAAGAACAGCAAGGGGCGAGGCTCAAAAGCAAGTACTTTTCAGGGTTTTGTTTGTGACATGTTTCCTATGCTGTTCCATTGGTGAAACCAAGTCACATGGCCAATCCTAGAGTAACTGTGCCTCAGGGGAGTGCTGGAGGGCACGAATATAGGCAGACAAGCTGGGCCATTGCATTTCCTTGCTCCAGTATCTACACCTTATAAAAGAGACTGTGGTAGCCCCCCACCCCCAAGCAATTGAAAACAGAGCGCTCTTAGGGAGACCTCCCTAAAAAACTTTGAACTTGGGAGGTTTAACATGGGATCCTGGCTTTATTCCTAGATATTCTAGGATAAGAAATCTCAGTTTTTTTGCCTATATTATCAGTGACAGGATAATTGTGATGATCAAATGAGATGTTGCTTGAAGAGGTCCTTTGCAAGCTGTAAAGCCCCACATACCCCGTACAAATTACCTTTCTTCCCCATTAGGAACGTAGGTGGGTTTTATTTATTCTTCAGCTGGGAATTTTCTACTTTATGGCAGAACCTCAGCCTCCAGGATGACTTTGCCTGGCCCACCTCTGGAGCAACCCTGCACAACACCAGTGTGCTTGGGGAATGCAAAATCACTTTAATATTGGCTGGAGACAAACGTAATTAGGAAGGTAAATCTGCTGAAAAAAAATAATCATATTATGCAAATGTGATTAGCAATGACTTTTAGGTTCTTTGTTATTTGAGAGCTTCTGTTCTTTGGTTTGGATGTGGAGAGTCAGCTGCTGTGTGCACTGAGGTGCCTCTTAGTAGGTGTTCAGGAAATGGGAGCTCGTGATCACAGAAGCAGGGAGGGGGCTGTCAGACCTGGGCATTGGGAAGGGCTCCCCTGTCAGTCCCCATGGAGAATCTGTTAGTATCCCCCAAGTTCCTGAGCCGAATCCTGTCGAGGAGGTCCAGGGAGCAGATCCTGCCTGATAACGCTGCTCCCTAGGAAGGGAGAGGGCCCTTTTTCTTCCAGTCTGGGGCTGAACTTGAAGAAGAATGAGCTAGGGATGTAGTTGAGGGGCTGATTCCAGCAATGGGGCTTCCCCTGCTAGGGGACAGGCAGGATCACCATAGTTTGGGGATGGGACCTTGGCTCTGCCTTTGTGGGCCACCAAAAGGTCAGCAGAGCCTGGGGCAGCCTCGTGCCCACTGGGCGCCTGGAATAGTGATTCCTAGTGGGGATGTTCCTTCTTGGTGCTGAAGCAAACAATGACCTGCTAGAGTTAGGAGAAGTTTTCACTAGGAAAAGTTTTCCCCTGGACATCACTAGGGAAGTCACACATTCTGGCTTTTGTAGCTCCTTTTATAGGGGTGATGATAGTAAAAGTAAAGGAATAAATAAAAGCCACGCATTTAGTGAGCGCTCATTAAGTTCCAGATACCGTTCACAGAGTTAGCTCATTGAACTTTCCTAATAATTAAGTGAGGTGAACACTCCTGTTATCACTTCTGTCTTACAGAGTCAAGAAACTGAGGCATGGTACAGTTACATGATTTTCTCGACATCATCTCTGTCAATATCCATTTTCTCAAGGCCACCTACACCAGCAGCAGAGTCAGGATTTGAACACAGCCCAGCCTGACTGTGAAGTTCATGCTGCTAACCACAGGGCCGTCTGAGCCCCGGCCTCCCCGCAGGGCACAGCATGAACGGCTCTTCACTCACTGCCTGGTCTCACCCGTGCACACTCAGCCTCGCATGGGTCACCCCAATGAGACTCTGGTGTTCCCAGGTTTCTGCAGAAGTTTCCGAAGGCTGGCACTTCCTGCTCCATCCGTGGTGAATGGTCTTACTTCTTCTGGGGCTCCTGTGCATGGACTATGGCCCACCTGTCCAGGCCATTGGCCAGGTGGGCCTGCAGTTGGGAAGGCTCCAAGGACAACTGAGGTGACTTTTAGGGTGCCTGAGGCATAGGGGACACTCACAGCTCCCCCTCCAGTTCAGCTTCTTTCTAGGTTTCTGAGAACCAGTGATCTCTTTGAGGGGTTCAAGGGTAGAGGTAAGGCGAGGGTCCTTACCTCTACCCCTGAACTAAGGAGAGGGGGCCAGCCCAGGGATTGAGAAGCTTTATGAGAAAAGAGAAAAAGAGCAGAGTAGAGTCTGACCAAAAGTCAGATCCCTGTCACACGGTTTCCTCACCCTTATCACCGCTGCTAGGGTCAGGGCCACTGAGGTGCTAATCTTCCCACCTGGCTTATCTGAGGTGTCAGCCAGGACTGGGAAAGGATGTTTCCCAAGGACACTAGCCTCGAAGCATTCCAGGAGTGTGTGTGTGGGGTTGCTGTCTGGTTTCTGATGTGTTTCTTCCACTAACTGTCCCAGCTGTCCTCCTGAGACGGCTATACTCTTATCAGGGTCACAAGGATTCCGTCCCCACACTCTTTGTGTGCCCTGATTTCTCTCCTGTCCCTGTGGAGAGCTGGGAGGCCCTAACATGACTCCCTCCCCCACTCTGCAAGGGCTGCAAAACTTCGGGGATGTTACCAGAAGAATCACTTCTGCCCCTGGACTATGCTTTCTTGAGCACAGGAGGCCAGGGCTTGCTGGTGTGGAGGGGGGATATGGTGAGGTCCGCACCACCCCTCAAGGCCAGGGCACACTCGTTGGGTGGGGAAAACCTCACTGTCCCAGCCCAGCCTGGAATTCCCCCATGAGGCCCCAATGGGCCCCTCCTGACCTTCATTTCCAACATCTACTGGTCCATGCCCTTCTCTTGGGCATCTCCAGGCCCCTCAGATAGGACATGACCAGAGCCAGCCCCTTCCTGCCCACAGACTTGGTCATTGCCTGTGTTTCCTGTCCGGGATGGCATCTGTGACCCACTTCCTGGCCCTCACCCTTACATCTCATTGCCAGCCATGTCTCCACATGGAGTGACCGTCAGACCTCTGCATCATGCTGTTCCCTCATGCACACTCCATCCACACGGGCTTGGATCAGTTCATCATCTCGCTGGTGTATTTCCTGCAAAGACCCCTGGGGTGGCTCAGCAAACCTGGCTCCAATCTTATGATGATCATCTCCTAACACAAGCTATTGATCGGCTCTCTGTCACCTACAAATGACCTCAAAGTCTGTGGAGAGTTTCCAAGGCCTCATCTCTCCAGCCCATCTCCCCAATGCCCCTGGCAGCACATACACCTCTGCTCTGCCTTCCTTATCATGGAGCTCCCTATGTCTCCCTGACCCCCCCCATACCTCCAGGGACAATACAAGGCTGCATTCCTTGCCACCTCCTTTACACACCTGTCTCCTAGTCAGCCCTCAGCTCCTCAAGGCCAGGAACATCCATTGCTGAATCTCCATCCAGCGGCAGGCCTGGCACATAGTAGTCGCTCAATTAGTGTTGGTTGAGTTGAATTCCCTCAATTCCAATTCCCATGGAATTGATTTGATTTGGAAACGACATTGCATCCAGAGAACTGATTTTTGCCTCTCCCAAGGGCATAAGATGATACAATTCACCTCCTCACTGGTCGCTCTTTCTGAAGAAAACAAAACTCCAATTTCTGGATGGAACTGAGCTTGCAGGCCGTGTGGGAGGGGCAAGGGGCCTTGAAATGGAGAGGGCTTTGCTTTTGTCAAGGAAAGGTGTGTGGCAGCCAGGTACCCCGTGGTGGTGGAGATGAAAGGGGGGGGCACTGTATTACTTTCTGCAATCGAGCCAGAGGCTAAAAGTAGCCTTTCTTCCCCCTGGCTGACAAATAGGAGAATAAAACTTGCATTAGGCAAATAAACATTTCGACAAGAATTATATGTGACATTCAAGAGAAAGCAAATAAACCCTAAGTTATGGGGATCTGTCAAAGCTCTGGGAGAATTAAGTAACTAAAAATTGTTAGTAGCGTCTTTGACAGGCTCTTAAACCTTCTCTGGCTCCTGCCCCCGCCCTATGGGCTCTGAGGGAGACAGTGTGGTCCCTGTGGTGTGTCTCCAGAGGGACTTGGTTCCAGACCTTGGATTTGGGGGAGCCTCAGAAAGCCCCCAGGCTGTGCTTTCAGTCACTGCATGTCACCACAGGGGCACTGCAGGGCACAAAAAGGGAAGCCCAGCAGGCAGAGGCCCTCGCCCTGTCCAAACAGGGAAGCTCCTTTTTCATCTCGATTATATTAATTAGGGAATAATTACAGTAGAGTGAGAAGCTCCCTTCTGGTGGGATTCTGCTCCCAGGTGAGTTGAAAGGCATTGATACAGAAATCTCCTTTAGAGCACGTCAGTAAATAAGTGTCCACCTCTAATGACTGGGGACTCATTCCAGGATTTCCAGTCACACCTAGTTTTCTCTACCCTCTTCTGCATGAGATTCCCAGCCCAGGACTGTGGCGCCAGAAACCTTGAGCTCAAATCCAAGTACTACCACTGTCTCGGTGACTGAAGTCCTTCCTCTGTGTCTCAGTCTTCCTAGCTGTATAAGGGGAAATTATGTTTGACAAAAACTTATGTGTGACAATTTGCTATGCTGCCATAGCAAATGAGGACAAATTCCATGGCTTAAACAACACAAGCTTATTATTTTCTGTTTCTGGAGGTTAGAAGTCTGAAATGAGCCTGAAGGCTAAAATTACAGTGTCATCAGGACTGTGTCCTTCTGGACTCTCTGCAGGAGAAGCCTTGCCTTTCTTTCTTTCTTTTTTCTTTCTTTTTTTTTTTTTTGTGAGACAGAGCCTCAAGCTGTCACCCTGGGTAGAGTGTTGTGGCATCACAGCTCACAGCAACCTCCAACTCCTGGGCTCAAGTGAGTCTCTTGCCTCCACCTCCCAAGTAGCTGGGACTATAGGTGCCTGCCACAACACCTGGCTATTTTTTGGTTGCCACCATCATTGTTTGGTGGGCCCGGGCTGGATTCAAACTCGCCAGCTCAGTCTCATGTGGCTGGTGCCTTATTTGCTTAAGCCACAGGTGCTGAGCCTGAAGCCTTGCCTTTCTAAGGCCACCTACATCCCTGGCTTGTGGCCCCTTCCTCCGTCTTTGGGGCACATGTCTTCAGTCTTTCCTTCTGTCATTTCATCTCTGATTCGGACCTTCCTCTTTTCCTCTTATAAGGACCCTTGTGGTGACATTGAGCTCACTCTGATCATCTGTATCACTTCCTCATCTCAGGATCCTTGTCTTATACCCACAAAGTCTCTTTTGCCATGTAAGGTAGCCCCAGGTCTTGAGGGTTGCGGGGTGGGTATTTTGGTGGCCATTCTTCCACCTGCCATGTAATAATAGTACTTACCCCAAGGGATGTGTGTGAAGGTTAAGCAAAGGGATGCAAGGCTGGAGCTGTGTATGAGCATGTCGAGCATCCATCCTGTGTGCCCCCTCTGAATGTGCTGGACCCCTCCACTCCTGCAGTTCAGGGGCAGGTGGACCCAGGATGATGGTTCCATCCCAAAGGCCAGATGGCAGTAGGATGAGGAGACCCAGAGTGCCCCCAGGGGCAGTGGCTGGATTCAAGGGGAGATGAGAGGACTCCATGGCTGGGGAGTCGAAGGCAGGGGTGGAGCCAGGGTGACTCCCAGGTCTCCGACTTTGGCTACCGGGGATATGTTGACATTATTCAATAAGGTGGGGAACAGGAAGGAGGAACAGGTTCAGGGCAGGAGGAATAGAAAGTTCTACCGGGGGCCCGTTGAGTTGGAAATGCCATTTGGATGCTCTGGGCAGATGTCTGGGAGACAGTTGGCGAGATGGGCTTGGAGCTTGGACGAGAGAATTGCACCAGAGATGGAGATTTGGGGGCGAGTATTTTTTTTTGAGACAGAGTCTCATTCTGTGGCCCTGGGCAGAGTGCCATGGCATCATAGCTTACAGCAACTTCAAACTCTCGGGCCCACATATCTGGGACTGCAGGTGCCCACCATGACACTGGCTAGTTTAGTTTTCTATTTTCAGTAGAGAAAGGGGTCTCGCTCTTGCTCAGGCTGGTCTCAAACTCCTGAGCTCCAGCAATCCACCCAGCTCAGCCTCCCACTGTGCTAGGATCACAGGAGTGAGTCACCCCACGAGCTAGGGGCAAGTTCTTGGCTTAGAGGTGGTGACAAAAGGCCTGGTGGGTGGGTCAGATCCCTGTGGAGTAAGAAGGAGAGGTATGTGGGATGGATACCAGGAAACCGCAGCCTCCATGGCATGGAAGAAAATCCACGAGGAAGGAGTCAGGGGAGGGGCTAGGGGAACCCCCCCAAAGAAGCCCCACACCCTCCCGCCTCTGGCCTGCCAGAGGCACTTCACCCACAGCTGCACACTTGAGGCCTCACTCAGGCCAGGCAGTGGAGATCCGCTCTGTCGCACTTCACAGCTTATCAGCAATATCACAGGGACTCATTCAATCTGCCTAACTCCTTCTCCAGAGGAAATTCCTGTTTGCTTTAAAGGTGAGGATGCTGAAGCTCAAAGAAACCAGGAGACTTCTCAAGCCCATAGCTGGCTGGATGTGAGCAGAGATTGGAACCCAGGTCTCCTGACAGCTGGAGCTTCAGCACTTTCCCTCAGGCCCTGCAGACAGGGAGGTTGCAGGTCTGCTCAGCAAGGAGGCGTTCAACTGAGCGTTGGGTGCCGCTGAGATTTAGCTTTGCTCTCAGACTATAGATGCTGCCAGAATAGGGCCTGGTGTGGGCCTTCCCTTGGGAGTCCAGAAAACCGGCAGGAACCCCCCTGGGGCTGGGGCATCTTTGGAGGCTGCAGGCCTGCGGGGTGGGGATTTCAGCTTCAGATCTAAGATCTTCTTCCTGCTAGAGGAAAGGGCGTCCCATATTTTTAAATTAGACATGGGTGCCGACAGTGAGTGACAACCGGTTTCGGACCCTTAAGGTGGGATCTCAAGGCAAGAGCCCTACACAGGGCTGGCTTCCAGACTTCCCGAATCTCATACCAACTAGCACTAACCTGGCATCTACGTAGCGCTGGGCTCTGTTCTGAGGGCTTTGACAGGGTAACTACCAAACTTTCACAGCAGCGCTGGGAGGGAGGCACCACTGTTATCCCCATTTTATAGACAAGGAAACCAAGGCTCCAGGTCAGGTAGACCGGGGAGTCCAGCCTGGGCAGTGTTCATGCTATGAACTGTCACTATCTGCTGTCTGTCCGTGCATGTGACAAGCGCAGAGGGGCCATGTCCCTAAGGGCCCAGGTATCCAGCAGGCCCCTTTGCTCCCCTCCAAGGCAGATTGTCCCAGCCTGGCCTTTCTTTGCCTTCATTGAGCCCACCCTGGACTTTCACTCCCCCGAGGCCACAGGGGTCATAGGATGGTGGGCCAGAGTTGGGTTGAGCTGCTGTTCCCTTCTACACCACTCTCTTCCTCCATGCCCCAGGGACTGGGAGTGAACCATGCAGCCATTTTGCTCAGAAAAATCTGGTACAAATTCCAGCTCTGTGAGACCTTCTTGCCATGGGCAGGCTCCCCTGGCTCTCTGAGCTTTTTGTTTATTCATAAAACAAATACTAATAACTCCTTCTGGCAGGAGTGGGGGCAGGGGTGGTTGTTGGGCCCCTCCTTCTCCTCCACCTCCTTCACCGTCATCCCAGCTGCCAATTATTGGTACACTGAGGCCGGGACCTGCTCCGGGCGCCTCACATGCACTCTCTTGTTCACCTTCACAGCAGCCCCGGGAAGATGTCATGGTCCCCACTGCAGGGGCAGACACTGATACCAAACGGGCAAAGTCCCTTTTCCGAGGTCATTCAGCTTGTAAGTTGGAGTCAGGCCAGGCCCCTGGGGTGTGTGACACACATGCGGTGGCTCCATTGTACTGGTCCACAACCTCTGATCTGGGTGTCTTGTCTGGCTCTTGGTGGGCACTTGGGCTCAACATTCCCTTGGAAGAGGATTTTGCCTTCTGAGAGTCCTCCTGGCCAGGAGTCCAGGCATTCCATCTTGAGGTAAAGATCCCAGAAGCTCTGAAGATGGGATTGGGGTCCCCCCTGTCTCCTGTCTCCTCCACTATCCTGCATTGCCCTTCCAGAAACCTCCTCTGCCCCGCCAGCGTCTTTGCAGGGCTTCCAAAGAATTTAGAGCCCGCTGCAGCAGGGGTTCTAAATTTAGACCCTGTGCTCTGTTAACTCTGTGAATAATGCTAATTAGCATAACAATTCTTCCTGCAATTAAGTTGGGGAGGGGTGTGAGGTGGTGGTACTTGGTCCAGGAGGAAATTACACAGGGAAACCTCTCTTATTGCTGGTTTTTGGGAGGCCTCGCTGGAGGTGTTACTTGGCGTGGCTCTCTTCTTGCATGGATGGATCCAGAAAAAGCCTTTTTGGGGCGGAGGGAGTGTCTGTCTCTAACTTCATTGTGATGTGTTATTGGTGCATGTATTAAACTGCAGCTACAAACCCTGCATGGCAATAAATTAGTTTTTGTAAGCAAGCTGTCACCTGCTCTGAAAGGTGTGAAAAAATTATGAACTGCATTGTCCTGGAAACCACAAAATAGCACTACCTTCCTGAAGTAAACATAAGTTTGGGATGTGAAGTTGAGATGAAGTTATATTCAAAATTTAGAAATATTTATTTAGGGGACTTTTGCCAATTTTACTGCCTGACCTGGCAATGCTGAGTTGCATGCCTGGGGATCTAGAGAAACCCTCCAAGCCAGAAGCCACCAGTGTGGGCTCCAAGATGCCACTTACTGCTCTGGCCTTTCTTGGGACAGGATGGGATGTCTGGTATTTCCACAGATGAGATGAGGTGTGGCAACCAGGCTGCTGTGGGCTGGGAAAGATGGTCTAATTCATATCCCCAGATGCCAAGTGGCCTGAGAGCCAGGCTGACAAGCCTTCCCTGCCTTCCTTCAGACCACCCTTCAGACCATTGAGAAAATGGCTCTTGTGAGTCTGAGGCTCCTTTTCTTGGTTTTCATCCATGTTTTCGTGGCACATATTTTTCAGACTCTGTCTTCATTTTTATGGGCATCTTTCTGAGTACTACAGAACAGAGAGGGACCCTGTCCTCCATTGCTGTGGTCACAACACCTCTGTTGATGCAGCCTGACTAAGGCCACATTTTTGGAAGCAGCTATAAAACCCTCTTGGCTCTTACAGAGCTGTGGACAGCTAAAACATAGTGAAAGAACGAGTTCATTTATTCATTTGTCCCCTATTTGCATTAGGCAGTGTGCTAGGCTCTGGGGATAAGCATGGGGGATGAATTAGACCAGGTCTCAGTCTCAGGGAGAAAGAATGGAGTCCAGTGTGAGAGGCATGAGGACAGAAGCAGGTGTAAAGGGGAAGGAAGTCTGGAGAAGGCTCCACCTAGGAGATAAGATGATTTGGGCCTTGAAGGACATGCAGGAGTTTGTTAGCTCACATTCACGAGAACTTCTTCCAATTCAGATCCTTTCATCGCTTGTGCCAGAGTCTCTGGTATTTGAAAGTAGGGCAGGATGCTAGACCTGTCCTCATTTTGGTGCTTATCTAACAGCAGTGAGTCAGGGATGTGCCATTCAATCAATGAACACCTTTTCTTGTTTTGAGCCATTTGCAGAACTGACCCAGGTGCTTTATGTGTCCTCACTTGTGTAACTTGGGGACATTGTGAAGAGGAGAGAGCCAGACTCTGAGTCTCTTCAGCAAGTTCTTTTGATGGTTCAATGGCCCAAGTTGACTCTGCCGCATATGACAGAGAATCATGAATCACCCCTTCCCAGACCCTCCTTTAAGTTCCTGGTGGACACAAAAGCCCTCAGAGGTAGGTTTCATTCTCCCCATTTTTCAGAAAAGGAGACAAACTGAAGTTTTGAAAGGCTGGATCACTAACCCAGGGCTCCACAGTTGGGAAGTGGGAGAGCTGGGATTAGGTACCAAAAAGCCCTCCACAGAGATTTCAAGTCACCTAATCAATCCAGTGGCTTTAATCGCTGGGCATCAAGGGGACATTCGTGGCCTGACAAGCAGTCTGAGTCACATTGTCATGTGTGGCCTGATAGGTGGGCTAACTCACGTTTTGGCCTGCATGGCAGCCGAGGCCTGGCATATGCCCTGCTATTTGGTCTATGCTTAGTCTGATCTACCTGCTGCAGAGAAAAATAGACATGGCAGCTTCAGTCCAGCCTGTCCCAGAAGGCTTTTGTTTGGTCATCCTTCTCCCAGAGCTAAGGCCCAGGCTGAGGCAGACAGGTCACTGGTGAGAGGCAAGACTAGGTTCCTCTGGGCAGATGGGGTGGTGCTTGATGCCTGTGTGTGTGTGAGCACACAAGCACACACGTGCACACACCCCGTGAGGGCCTGCATCCGCAGAGTGCACGCTCCCTGCTCCTCCCGTGCTGTGTGGAGCAAGCTGCCAGCTCTCGGGGATGATGGATGTGCCTCCCTGTGTTGCGCAGCTCTGCCTCCCCCCACACCCTGCACGCAGGACTCGCTGAGTAAACGACTCCGCCCGGCTGCCTAGCAGGAGTGGTAGATAGCGGGGCCAGGGGAGGGACAGAGGAGCAGAGCCATTTGTCTGGGGCACCAGGAGGGGAGTCGGCCACTCACGGCTGTGATGGATGGCGATTCCGCTCTGCCATCTGTTGGAGCTGGCAGGCTGCTTAGCACAGCTCTGCACACCTGGCTGGGGCATCCCCATGGAGCAGGGCCCACCCCTGTGGGCACCGGGGGACTAGGGCAGGAGGCTGGCGGGGAGGTGAAGGAAAGATTGTACGCACTCATCCCGAGGGACTGGTGGGCGAGTCCTGCCCTGTTTCTCTTTCTCCTCAGTCCAGGGCCCCAGTGAGGGAAGGTTGGGGCCGTGCCTGGATGTTCCTGGGCCAAGGAGAGCCCCTGATGGTTTAGCTGCCCACCGCTCCTTGGCAAGGAGTATGTGCAAAGCCCTTGGCACAGAATCCAGCACACTTGTGCTCACTGAAAGCAAAGCAAACTGGGCTGTGCTTCTTTGTCATCCAGGTGGATGCTTTCAAGGTCACCCGGATGCTTGGATGGGGGATGGGAGGGAGTGACACTGAGGAATCTTAGCACCACTGTCTACACCTCTGCCTGTGCTGTGCCCACTCTTTAGGATCCAGATTGTTGGCGTTACAAGGATTCCCAGAAGCGACCTGCTCAGAATCCTCTAATACACGGATGGGAACCTGAGAAACTGAGGCCCAGAGAAGGGAGGCCCGAGGCACAGGGCCTGCAGCACTCTCTCCTGTTCTAACCCTCTAGTCACTCCCCAGTGGGCTTTCTCTGGGTCCCGGACCTGGACTTGGTCAGCCAGGCCCTGCCCTAGTACTTGGGCTTAAATGGTTGTTGTCCTATCAGGGCTCTGCTTCTCCATCCCACAACACCGTCTCGTGGGATTCCTCCTTTCTCTCCCGCAGGCTATGCTGCACGGGTTCTAGTCCCTTCCCGGGAGCCACTTCAGTGTGCAGATCACGGAGCCCTAACCCCACTGCTCTGAGTCATCCTCAACCAGGACGGCATCAGAGACACACCCCAGGGCCCGTGGAATTAGCTGTTCTCCTCTGTTCAGAGATGAGCTGAGGCACAGGTCAGCCCCTCACCCTCAGCTTAGAGTTGAGTTTAGAAAAACAAAGAGTGGGGCATTTTTCACACACTGGAACCTGCAGCTGCTAATCTACCTGGTTCAGGTGTGTGAGCTTATGCATTTTAGCGTGGAGCTGGGGGTGCTTCAGAGGGGAGAGAATAGCATGAGAAAAGACCCGGAAGTAAGAAAGTCAGTTAAAACCACAGCAAATTCCATCTGGCTTAAATAGAGACTACATCTTACCACTGGGGGGTGCGGGGGGGGGGAATAATGTAATGAAGAATAATAAAATACATGTATCTTAAAACAAACAAACAAACAAATAAGTTTGGGGTCTCTTAAAAAAATAGAGACTACAAAGAAGCATCATGGTATTGTGTCACTGAGGAGAGGGATGATATGGACATATATCAACCTAATACAAGGTAGAGAGCAAAATTCCCACGATTCAGAGAGAATTAGGAAGAAAGACGATGTAGCTGCAATCTAGCAGGACTTCTTGGAGGAGGTGACGTTTTAACTTCCAGTCTTGCTGGAACCTCCTTTCCTGTCCTATAAATCCTGGGGGAACAAAATGAAAGGAAGGAAAATGCCACCAAGGTCCTGGCAGGAAACAGATGGCCTTCCGTGTTAGGATAATTAGATCATGGCTTGGTAATGGGGCTGTGACTCTCTCAAAGTGGTGCTTAAAGGACTCAGTCAGCACAAGGCCACCTCAGTGGTGGGAGTGATGGGGTGGGTGATAATTCATGACCTTACTCTTCACTCTCCCTCTGAGCTTCTGTAGGGGCTCTTTGTGGTCAAACTAACCAGAGGTTGAAAGAGTCTTCAGGGCAGAGGACAGGGGAGAAAGTATGGAGATGAACCTATGGAATAAATTGAAAGCTTCCAGCCCTCTTCTCCCCCAGAGAAGCCAGAGTCTTGAGGGCCCCCAAAGGTGAGAAGAAAGAAAGGTAACCCCCCACACACATACTTGAGCCCACAGAGGGCCAGATAGGTGGGGTTGCATTCTTCTAAATTGGTTAACTCATTCCAGTCTCTAGACAAACTTGGGAGAAGCATTTCCACTTGGTAGCCAAAGAAAGTAAGGCTCAGAGAGGT
Source organism: Arctocebus calabarensis (assembly GCA_963573935.1). Taxonomy (NCBI): domain Eukaryota; kingdom Metazoa; phylum Chordata; class Mammalia; order Primates; family Lorisidae; genus Arctocebus; species Arctocebus calabarensis. The sequence continues at coordinate 17,575 of CAUYON010027010.1, read as the reverse complement.
GAAGTGATTTGCCCAAGGCCACACAGCAAGGAGGTGGCAGAGTGGGGACTGCACAGCCAGGAATCTGTCTGATTCCAAAGACAGTGTGTGCTTTTTCCCCAGCACCATTAACACCGCATGGGAGACCCAGCTCCCAGCAGATAAGTGGAGGGAGAGGCTGGTTCCGCGGTGGCATTGGCTGCTGGAGGTGAGTGCTGAAATGCCAAACCTCCGTGTAGACGTGACAGCTGTTCTTTGTTTCCAGAGCAGCTGTGGGCTGTGGTGCTCCATGAGCTGGGGAAGACTGGCTCCTTGCAAAAAGCAGGAGTATAATTTGGCTACTCTTAATTGATTTGCAAATGTATTGAAGAATTGTGGTAATTCCTTTAAATTTTACTCTCATTCAAATTTTGGAGGTGAACATAATGAGAAGGGAAAGTCAGCACCATATAATGGAGGGAGAAAAAGGTCTAGCATTTTATTTTATTTTTACCCTGGGCATAAGGAAAGCAGACTCACTATGAATACCTCATTATTTGAATTTCAAATATTTCTCTCTAGTTGAGCACAAAAGGAAACTTAAAAAAAAATATTAACACACACTCACACACACATACCCTGAATCATTTCTCCTTTTGAATATGTGACTCAGAATGTCCTAGTTTAGTTTATAATAGCGCAATTGCAAGAATCAATCAGCCTAGGATAGATGTGTTTACTCAGAAGTGCTTAGAAAGGAGACCAGTCAAACGAACATTAATATCTTAAAACATTGAAATTATCCTTACCAAAGAATATTAGCTATGAGCATTAATATTTGGGTGTTCTATTTTGCTTGCAAAGTGTCTACATTGAGCTGAGCCCTTAGGTCAGGTTGTGGAGGAAAGTGAGTAGGTGGTTATTCAGATAAAATCACAGCATGCGGGAAAGAGCTCAAGAACTGAAGTCCTTCACTCATTCATCCACTTTTTCACAGGACACTTATTAGCAGTATAGAGTACAGATTAAAATTCTCGGCTTTACAGTCAGACAGATGTAGGTGAGAATCCCTGCTCTACCATTTTATGAACTGCTACCCGGAGGTAGATAAGTAACTGCTTTGGGCCTTGGTTTCTAGGTCTGAACAATGGGATTAAATACAGTGTTACACCTTCAAGAATTGAGGCAAAACTTGGACATTGACCTTTGGACATTCTTGGCATGGTACCAGCACAAGGCAAGTCCTCAGTAAATGGTGGTGATTTCATTGCCTTTTCTATTGAGTATTCCTGTCAACTGAAGAATCATGAGGTTCATAAATTTGGAAAGGAGAGCTTTATTTCTAATGAACGGTTGCCTGAAGGTTGGCCATCTTGTAGGCTGGGAAGTGTAGCCTCTGGCAAAGATCAGAGACAGGCACTTCGAGCGAGGGAGGGGTAAAGGGAACAGGAATTATGCTGAATAGGGTAGCAAAGTATTCAGCAGATTTTTAGGAGGATCTATGAATATTCATGAAGGGTGGTGCACACATGCGTAGTAGGCTAACATGTATGCAATTATGACCCCCCCCCCCCCCGTTTCGCCGCGGGGAGGAGACTTGTATTACAGTTAGGGCTATCCATCAAAAGGTGAGGCAGAGGACACAAAGGCCCTCGGCTGTGCAGGAGGCTGGCCACGCGCACTCTGTAGATGGTGGTCTTTCATCAGGAAGGAACTCCTTTGGTTGCGATGTTGAAACCACAGAAAGTGAGGAGCAGTCACAAAAGTGGTTGAAATTAGCGAAGATCCAAGTCTTTCCAAAGAGCTGGTTTCTGTTTAACCCTTGGAAAAAAATCCTAATTGCAGTTCGTGAAGGAGGTCACATCTGATCTCAGTTTTAAGATTTCTTTGGGGTCCCCTGGGCCGAGAGGGCCCATTCCGTTGGCTGGAGGCTTAGGATTGCCAAGCGTGGCCACACAGGCACGAATGGGTGCAGTGTTTCTCACAGAGCTCACCGTCTAGGAGACGGGCATGGGGCAATTACAGCTGTGTGTTGCTCCAGCGATGGGTTTGGATGCTGGCCGAGCCCATTTCACAGCTGCGTGACGTGAGCAAATCACTTCCCCACTCTCATCCAGGATTTCTCATCTGTGAAATGGTAATGAAACTGCCTGCCACTTAGGGAGGTCATGAAAACTAAAAAGATAAAACACAAGGAAGAGTTTTGGAAATGCTAAGGAGTCTTGTTGCAGTGCTGTGAGATAATAGCCAGGGAAGGTTTTGTTCTGGTGTGTTTAACCTTTCTAGGTTCAGGACCCAAGTGGTATCAGGAATGAACTCTAAAGAATTCTTCTGTGGCTTGAACATTTGGGCCTCCAAAACTCATGTTGAAATTTAATCCCTAATTTGGCAGTATTGAGAGATGGGGCCTTTAAGAGGTGATTGGCACCTGAGGGCTCTGTCCTTGTGATAGATGAATCCATTCCTGGATTAATGGATTATCAAGGAGTGGGAACTGGTGGCTTTATAAGAAGAGAAGAGCGACCTGAGCCAGCATACTCAGTCTACTTGCCATACAATACCCTGCACCACCTTGGGACTCTGTAGACTTCACAGCCTCCAAAACTATTAATATAAGAAATAATTTCCTTTTCTTTATACATTACCCAGTTTCACATATTCTAAGCAAGAGGAAGTGGACTAAGACAAGCTCTCTTCCTTCTGGCTCAGGTTTTCCCAGGACTCTCTGGTTATAGTTGCACAGCTTTATGGGGTCCATCGCACCAGCAATTCCTACGCTATCCCAAGGATGATGAGAAAGAGAGAGAGTGTGTGCATGTGTGTGTGTGCGTGTGCGTTTTAGGGCTCAGGACTGAATTTTGGGTAGATTATTCTGACTATGCATGGAGGGTGGACCAGTGGGATGAACCTGGAGGCAGAGTGCCTATAGGTAGGTGACAGGGACCTACCTCTTCTTTGACCAAATCTGGCTCCTCTGAGCCCTTTTCAACTAGGCCTGATCCCTTGGCCTGCAGAGCCCAGGTGTGGCAAGAATCCCACCCAGCCAGTTCAGCAAGAATCCTCTCCTCTTAGTAATTTCCCTTCTACTGACTCCCTCAGAGTACAGGTTAGCTATAAATCCCTGGTTGCCCCTGTTGTACTTAGAGATGAGCTCAGACCCATATGAAGATTCTCTCCCTAACTGCAGTAGCCCAAATAAAATGTCTTGCAATTTTAAAAAAGTGTCTGGTGCCATTTTGTTTTGACATGGGGCAAATGGCAAATCAAGCTTACACTGATGAGGGTAATTGTGGGAAAAGACAGCTTTGAAGGCTGAGTTGAAGAACTAGCTACAGGGTGAGGAGAAGAAGGCACTGGGGAGCCATCACAGGCTTCTAGGTGGAAGCAACAGAGATGTGACATCCAGCAGGCCTGGTAGATTTTGAGAAGAGAACACCAAAAAAATTTTTTTTAAATTTCAGATTGATATGAGGGTACAAATGTTCAGGTTACATTGTTTTCATTTCTAAGGTGAAATTCAAGTTGTAGTTGATCCCTTCACCTGGAGGCATGCTGAATGAACACCCTCACATTGTGCACATAAGGTGAGAACTTGCCAAGCACTCTCCCTCCTCATCTTTCTCCTTTCTCTCCTTTCCCCCTCACTAGAATGTACTTGTGTTTTTCTTTCATATGGGTGTGTAGTTGTTTATATATTGGTTTCATATTAGTATTAAGTACACTGAGTTTTTGTTTTTTTGTTGGAGCCGCCGAAGGAAGCAGGCAGGACACAGATTGAAAGTATAAGCTTGTGGCTCGGTGCCTGTGGCTCAGCGGGCTAAGGCGCCAGCCATGTACACCTGAGCTGGCGGGTTCGAATCCAGCCTGGGCCCGCCAAACAACAATGACGGCTGCAACCCAACCAAAAATAGCCGGGCGTTGTGGTGGGTGCCTGTAATCCCAGCTACTTGGGAGGTGGAGGCAAGAGACTCACTTGAGCCCAGGAATTGGAGGTTGCTGTGAGCTGTGATGCCATGACACTCTACCCAGGGTGACAGCTTGAGGCTCTGTCTCAAAAAAAAAAAAAAGAAAATATAAGCTTGCAAGAGGTGAGGCTCACCAGAGGTGCAGGAGAGCCCCGAATAAGCTTTGCAGTGGTTAATTATTGAGATGATATACAACAGGTGTATCATCTCCAAGTGTGGAGAAAGCCACGGACAAGTACTGACTATGTGCTTAAGGATCGCTACATGCTCTTTCCCTATGGGCTTGACTCACATACTGAAGCACCACAAATGTTCAAGGTGCAGTACCTGGTTACTAATGAGCAACCAATCTCATCTCATTCCTAGAATGCTGAGTTACTTGAGGGCTTGTCCCCTGGGTGCAAAACATCTTTGGGCCTGCCAGGAGACTATCCAGCTCTCAGGATTTTCCTCAAGAATGAGCGACTATTCTTATAAACATGGTGTTCACTCTTGCATACTTTTTCATTCTTGTGATACTTTACCAAGAAGAACGTGTCCCAACTCCATCCAGGTACACAAATGATTTCAAGTCTCCATCCTTTTTTATGGCTGAATAATACTCCACGGTATACATATGCTGCAGTTTATTAATCCATTCATGGATTTGATGGGCAAATCACATCTTGGTGATTATGAATTGAGCTGCAATGAACATTTTAGTGCACGTGTCTTGTGGTAAAATCATTTTTTTTTCTTCTGGGTAGATACCTAGTAATGGAATTGTGGGATCGAATGGAAAGCTACTTTTAGTTCTTTGAGAATTCCCCTTACTTCTTTTCTTAGAGGTTGTATTAGTTTGCAATCCCACCAATAGTGCAAAAGGGGAACCCCAAATTTGACTTTGGACAATTGGACTTGGCCCAGTTCGCTCTTGGTAAAATACCTTTGGGTTTTCCCCTTCTAGGTGCCACCCCTTTGAGCTTTCCCATCCCATCTTCAAGACAACCTCTGAGTTCCATCTGGCTTTGCAATTGCCCCTACCCCTTTTCCAGGCCCACCTGTCTTGTATGCTGGGGAGCAAATCTGGGCTAGGGATGCATGTGCTCCTCCACTGGGCAGATATATTTGCATTTTGTTTTTTTTGAGACAGAATCTCCCTTTACCACCCTGAGTAGAGGGCAATGGTGTTATCGTAGCTCACTGCAACCTTATATTCCTGGGTTCAAACAATCCTCTTGTCCCAGCCACCCAAATAGCTGGGACTACAAGTGCACACTGTGATGCACAGATAATTTTTCTATTTTTAGTAGAGGCAGGGTCTTGCTCTTGCCCAGGCTGATCTTGAATTCCTGAGCTCAAGTGATCCTCCTGCCTAGGCCTCCCAGAGTAGTAGAATTACAGGTGTGAGCCACCATACCAAGCCTATATCTGCTTTTCAAAGGACATTTGAAAAGTATAATAATTCCTTTACCCCAAAGACAATGACAAAGACAACTTTCAGAGACCACAGACTAATCGGGAAGGAAAGCTTTCGATGTGCAGAGTATGGGCTCTGGAATCAAAGCTGAGTTCAAGTCCAAGCTCAGAGGAGTCTTCACTTTGAGCTTGAAGGCCTCCTGGTTTCCCCACTCCCCCTTCGGAGGCGCCCCCCTCCCCCCCACTCCATTGCCTTTTTCTCCCTTCACCTTTGTGTGTGCTGCGTGTGTGGTCTGCATCCCCAGGGCAGGAGAATTCCAGCTGGAAAGCTTGTTGTTTCTAAAGGTGGGCAGAGAGGCCCACCCTTGTTGCATGGCAAGCTGGGAGCTGCGGAAGCTGGGCTGCAGAAGGCGGCCCTATAATTAATCCCCCAGCATTCTCGCCACCATTGTCTCTTCCCTGTTGAGATCAGCCAATTAGCAGTTCCACACTCCTCTGCGTGGCAGCCACTTATTAGCGAAGACAAAGGCAGCATTGATTCCAATTTGTCCTGCATTTGGCTGTCTCTGAAGTTAAAGATTGGGTTTGGGTAGCAGCGCTGGGGAAGGAATGCAGGGGCAATGCGGGGAGAGCGCCTAAAATTACTTGAAATAATTTTAGCTCTATTGTGAATGGCTAAACTAAATATAAACAGAAGTGAGAAGAAAAATCTTCGTAATGTTAATTACCATAAGCATTAAGTACCCCAAAATGAGGCGTACAATTTGTTTGGTGACAACTCTGATAATTAAATCATTTTCTCCCATTGAAGCTTCTTGCAGGTTCTTGAGAAGCCTGGTGCTTCTTGGGTGGTTTTCTCTGGTTCTGAAGGATACTTAAAATCCTGCACCCTGGGTTTTTGAGTCCATGGCTTCTCTCCGGTGCAGATGAGCTGTGCTAGGCTACTGTTTTTGTGAGTGATGCCTGGGTTTTCTGTCCCCCCAAGGTAGTCAGGGAGAAGCCAGGTTGAGGCCTGGACTGAAGTGGGCAGGAAGACTCCTGCTCACTACCCGTCTGTTTGTCTGTCCACCCACATGCATGTACTTCCACCAGTGCGTTCACTGTGTATTTTCTGAACACCCCGCTTGTGCGAGGGTTTGGCAGTATAGAGATAAATAAGATACAGTCCTTGCCCTCCATGAATCTAGTTTTTGCGGGGAGGAGTTTGTAACATACAGGGTGGCCATAAAGTTCATGTGCGATGGCGCACAAACTTTATGGCCACCCTGTAAAACTGCTTATAACGCTATGTCAAAATGCCTGTAAGGGAGGAATATGTAATGTGTTTTGAGAGCAACAGAGACAGACAGACTAATTTTTTCTGGGGAGTCAGGAAAGGACTAGTAGGAGTTTGTGGAGCAGCAAAGTGGGAAGAGGGACAACCCCACTAGAGAAAGCCAAGCAGAAACAAAGGGGTGACGTTTCCAGGAGCCCGATGGGCTTGGGTGGGAGTGAGAGGCTGGTTTAGGAGGAGCCAAGGGTAAACGGAGGGGGTGATGGAAGGAGGAGAACACTCAAAGGCGTTTATTAAGCTGGCACTGTGCCAGCCTCCCATCCATGTTGCCTCGCTTGCTCTTCACCCTGCCTCCCCACCCCCTGAGATAATAATCTCTGCCTAGTACAACTGGGGGTTCTGGAGCTCAGACTTCACATAGCTGGGAAGACACTTGGATGACTCAAAGCTGCCTTAGTCATGGCACAAGGTGTCAGGCCCCGCCGAGAAGATGTCAGGCTAAGGCGTGGGCTCAACCCCACAGATAGCATGGATATTTATCCAGGGAAGGCCACTAGCTAGAGCTACCTGCCTGGCCTGGTTAAGGTGTGAAGGCTTTCTTCTTTGTGGGGCTGGAAGGATGAGTTGTGTTGCCTATGCACTCCCCCTGTTGGCTCTGGGGTGTTTTGTGTGCTGTACACTTGTCCCTGATGTCCACGCTCCATAAAGACACTGGTATGACAAGGGTGGGGGGGTCTCTGTGATGACTGTGCACTTGGCTGTGTGTCATACACATACGGAGAAGCCCTTTCTCAACACTATTGCTTCTTGCAAAGTGTCTATTACTGTCCCAGTGGGAAAACCCTCGTCTCAGAGACAGCACGTGACTTGCCCAAGGTCTTTGGCCAGAGTGTCATGGTCCAGGACTCCAAGCTTTTGAGCAAAAGCAACATTATCTTTTCTCCTCTTCCACCATAAAACCCATCCTATGTCCTTGGAGAGGTGATGTGTTTCAGAGAAAGAGTTGTTACGGCAGTTCTCCCCAACGTCTTCTCTCCTTACGGCATCTAGGGCCTGGAACTAAAAGAAGAATGATCTGGAGGGGGCTTGATGGGGACTGCGCAGGGTGGGGTGGGGTGTCCATTACTGCCCCTGAGCAGCACCAGGCCTTTTCCAGCTATGTCCGTTCATTCTGTAATGACCTCCGTGGCTGTCTCGCCATCACATCGCACCTCTCAGAAGTCGCCCCACCAAAAGCAGCCTCTTCTCTGGTTCCACAGCTCCGCGTGCACCTGTTATCCCTTTTCCCCTGCCACTCTGGCTGCTCCCTGGGGTCTGGATATTTTTCCTACAGCAGAACTCTTGGTTTCATGATTCTCCCTGCAGCTTCCTATGTTCCAGCCACTGGCTTTCCTCTGCTTTTCTCTCACAATGAGTTTCTTTTTCTTTTTTAACTATGATGCACAGTAAGAAATTCATTTTATATTCTACCCAGTTAACTACTCCAATATACAACTGAAACAAAAGTGTCACCAAGCCATATATTAATCTTTATTGGGAACAATGTACTCTGGTATTTTAATCTATTCTGTTTTATTTTATTTCATTAAAAAAGTGCTGCTCTTACTTACAAATTCTTCCTCCAGACCCACCATACATAGCACCAGGTCTATACCCGTGGACCCCAGTTCCAGGCTGGTTTCTGCAGCCTTAGGGGCCAGGCCAGCTCCAGGGATGCAGCCCCCACCCAATGCCAGGCTACCCCTGCAGCTGCCTGCTCCAGCAGCCCCAGTGCCCAGGCTTACTTCAGTAGACTCTGGTATTGGGCTGATCCCAGTGGACCCAGCCTTCAGGACAGCCCTGCAGACCCAGGGACCAGTCCAGCATCCACAGATCTAGCCTGCAGCCTACCATAGCTCCAGACTGGTCCCCAGGCTGGTCCTAGGTTCTTGCGGACCCAGGGTCCAGGCCTGTCAGCAGTGTTTTGAACCTTTTAAAAAATCTCATGGTACACTTGAACCTACAGGTTTTGTTTTTTTTTTGGACATAGAATTTCAGTGTTGCCCAGGCTAGAGTACCATGGCACCAGCCCAGCTCATAGGAACTTCAAAGTCCTGGGCTCAAGCAATCCTCCTGCCTCAGCCTCCCAAGTAGCTGGGACTACAGGCATCTGCCACAATGCCTAGTTAACGTTTTCTGTTTTTAGTAGAGATAGGGTTTTCCTCTTGCTCAGGTTGGTCTTGAGCTCCTAACCTCAAGTGATCCTTTCACCTTGGCCTCCCAGAGAGCTAGGATTACAGGTGTGAGCCCCCATGCCTAGCCTACAATTCATTTATGTAGCTGTTGGCTATACTGATTCTTTCAGCACTTGAGTCAAATCATTGACTCACATTCATGAAATATCCAGGTTCTTTGCTGTTAATCAATCTGCCTATATTTAAAATGTGGAATAACAAAAACTAGCTGAGAGACCAAGTTCAAAGATAAAATGAGATGGATAAATAATAAAACCAGCATGTGGCTGGTTTTAGCTATAAGTACTAAAAAATAGCGTATTTACTAATTTTATTATCTTATATAACAAGATTCCTTAGTCCATTTTCTACTGGTGTTATTGAATACCTGAGACTGGGTAATTTATAAAGAAAAGAAGTTTTTATTTGGGGTCATGGTTCTGGAAGCTGGAAAGTCCAAGATTGGGCATCTGGTGAGGGCCTTCTTGATGGTGAAGGCCTTCTTTCTTCAGAGTCCAGAGGAAGTACAAGGTATCACATGGTGAGGTGGTTCACAAGGGAGAGCCACTCTGGCTTATACATGTGTAATAGACCACCTCTATGAAAATGTCCATGATAACCCACTCATAATAACTCCCATAATAACCTACTCCCATGATAGTCCATTAATCCATTAACCTATTAGCTCACTAACTCCTGACTGGATCAATCCATTCATAAAGGCAGAGTCCTCAGGACCCAATCACCTCTCAAAGATTCCACTGCTCCATGCTGTTGCATTGGGGATCAAGTTCCAACATGAGTTTCTAAGCAGGACAAACATTTAAATTATAGCAAAGGAATTCCAGGGGTCTAGCCCAGGGACACAGATTTCTTCGGCTCTGCCCTGTCATCATTTTTTTTTTTTTAATCTTGAAGCTGGAAGCACTTTTAGGGATTATATACAAATATCATGATCCTCAAAGGAAGAGAAAAGACCACCTCTTCTGAGGACAGGGGAAACTATCCCCAGATGCCTCAAGCAGACTTTCCATCACTGATTCTTACAGGTCAGAAGTGGATCTCTTTCCCACTCCCAAACCAACCATGGATAAGGGGAATGGACTTTCCATGGCTGGATTGGATTAATCATGATGGCTAGAATGAATTTGAGGGCATCTACTATAATGCTCATGAAGCCTGGGGCAAGGTGACATACATACCATGAAATACCCCAAAATACATAGACAATGTGATCTGTATGGTTGCTAGAGATGGGCTGCAAATTCAGCTCTGTGTTTCCCAGCATCTAGAGCGAAGAGAAGAAGCCAAAATGTTAAAAATGTTACAATGTCTATAAGTTTTAAAGATACTAATTGTTAAGGACCATCCCAGCCTTTTCCCATAGTGAGATGCTGTGAATGAAAACTTCTCTCATTGGTCATGATAAGCAAGACCTTGTGGTGGCCACTTCTAGGCCTTTCCCCTTCTTTTAGTGCAGTACCTGTTCCTTTAATGCCCCCTTGCAAGCTAAAGAGACAATCTCAATGCCCTAGCACCAAAACATAATTTAAAAAGGAATTCATGGGTAAGAGACAGACAGGGCAGAAAAGCTGGCTGGAGCAAATAGTGCAAGTTCTCTTCTGGCTTTCTGATGGTCTTATACTGAATGTAGACTAGGTAAAAGCGTGCATAGAATATTCATCCTTCAGGCATCTCACCATCTATATCACTTCTCTTGTAAAGTTTTTGATAAAGTAAGGACAACAGAGAGTTCAAGGTTGTGTTCTTTTGAAAGAACCTGATGTGCAGATTTTCTCAAATATTTATAGATTTGGACAGCTGACAGAGTAGATGGGACATTTAAAAAATAAATTTTGAGGGGCTGTGTATGGTGGCTCATGCCTGTAGTCCTAGCACTCTGTGAGGCTAAGATGGGAGGATCACTTGAGGCCAGGAGTTTGAGACCACCCTGAGCAAGACCAAGGCCCCATTTCTATAAAAAATGTAAAAAATTAGCAGGGTGTTGTGGCATGAGCCTGTAGTCCCAGCTACTCAAGAGGCTGAGGGAGGAGGATTGCTTGAGCCCAGGACTTTGAGGTTGTAGAAAGTCACCTTTAGCCAAGGTGACAGAGAAAGACTCTGTCTAAATAAATAAATAAGATCTCAACCAGAACATGCGCCTGAATGGATGTCATAGATGTGAGTGCTGTTACATTCAGCCTTCTGGAACTGATATTTTAAATCCACATTCAGAGCTTTATACCTATCTAGGGTGAACATGTTCTAGCCTTCCATTTTGGTTGGCATTCTTTTTCTCTTAACTGTGACCTATTTTATAGATAAATTATAGGTATACACTCTATACCTATCCTGACTGAAGTTTGTCTTCTTGGCCATACAACTCAGCAAAACCTCTGATTCCTTTGCAAAAATGTATTTGTTTTTCCACCTGCAAACTGATCACATGCTTTGTCTTCCCTGTCTTCATTCAAGGGCCACAATCAAGAGATTGGATAAGAATATGCAGAACATAGGCTGTCAATGTGTGGACATACCTGTGTGCATGCACATATGCATTAGTGGATGGGTATGTCAGTGTCAAGGTGAGACTCTATGTGTGCAAATGTCTTTCTGATATCTCAGCACTTATGTGCCCTGACTGCGTACATCTGTGTATGATGGCATGGCTTCCACATTTGAGTATTTGTGCAAGTTCTATCTATTTAGATGATCTATAACCTTCCAAGGTTAAATCATGGTAGGGTAGATAATCTCCAAAATGTGCTCTTATGAGCCCTGCCTCCTGGCGTTCACACCCTTGTATAGTCCCCTCCTATGTGAAGTCTGGGCTGGCCTATGACTTAGTTTCACAAAGAAAATAACAGAGAATAACATTGAGCTTAAATTTTAGGAAAGTCTTCTTTTGTATTTTTTGGAGTCCTGGGTTACCAAGTAAGAGGTTGCACTATGGTGTTGGAGAGTCCACATGAAAAGACCATATAGACGAGAAAAACTGAGACTCTAAGAAAAGGGGGAAAGAACTGGTGCCTTTCTGCTACCCCTATCAAAGCATGAAGCATGTGAATGAGCCATCTGGGATGTTCCAGTCCAACAAAGTCCCCACATGAGTGCACACCAGCTGACTTGCCTGATGCAGAAGAACCACCCAGCTAAGCCCAGTCAATCCTCCAAATGGTCCCTCAATGAGATTAGGCTATTGTCTAAAGCCTCTAAGTTTTGGGGTGATTTTTTAGCCACAATAGATAACTGAAATACTTGGGTAATAGGACCCCTGTCCCCATTTCTCTCACCTTACAGAGAAAAAGGCAGCTGACCTGGGGAGTGTGTGTGAGGAGGAGGGGTATAGAAAAGGTACTGGAGAAGGCCAAAGCCACTCTCTCTTTCTCTCCCCTTCCTGTGATCTCTTTATTTTTCTAACATCCAGCCTGGGTTGAGAGGAACCTAGGCTGAGGCTTGCTTTAGTCTAAATAAGTGGTGGGCTGTGCTTGATGTCTTGCCTGGCAGTCCTCTCAGAGTGAGATGCAGGTCTGTTGGAATTTTGCCTGCTTGCCACCGGGCAGACAGGCATCTGTTTAAGTGGGTAATTTCACCAAGGGAGCGAGACACTCTGCCCTGTGCCTGGAATCCTAATGGTGAAGCCATCCAGAGAAAACATTAAACCTAGAAGGCACGATAGCTGGGCCCCAGCTGGTGCCTAAACTGTGGTCCCCACTCTGGGATTTGGATCCATTTAAGGAATGCAATTAGAAAAGCAAATGATTGCTGATCTACTTACATGAAGTTCCAGGAGACTTCTGGAAAAGCAAATCTCAAGAGAAAAAAGAAAAATAGTAAAACCAGTTGAAGGCAATGGGCCAGTTGAGAGGGAAGATCAGAGCTCATAGGGGTGTTTTCTCTTACAGGGCATCCTGGCACAGCCCTGGGCCTGGCTTGAGGCCAGGGCAAGGAGGCTGCGATAAGAGAGAGAAATTCTCAATTCTTCTGCCTTCTTTGCCTGCAAGTAAGAGACCTTCACCAGTGTAAGTAGAAAAGAAACTGTGTTGTGAAGACACAAGGTGTCTCCTGGAAGCCAAAGCCCCCAGAAGGCCGAGAATCAGAAATGCCTTCATATTTCATTTTTTGCTTCAACTCCTTGCACATCCTCTTCCTCCACTTTTTCATACCTCACAGATTCAGGGTTGACATGCGCAGTTCCATGCAGAAATGACTGGCTTTGGCAATCCTCATTCCAAATTCCTGTATGACGATCTGATTGGTTCTTCTTGATCCAGTGTCTCTCCTGGTCCAATCAGCTAGAGCTGAGGCAAAGTCAGGTGCTACAAGCATGGCTTCTGGGGCTTCTGTGTAGGAGCAGGAATGAGGCAATTGTTCATTTCATATTGGCTGAATGTTATTCACTGCATCCACTGCCTCTGTGTGAACACTGAGTACTCAGGGCATTGGCCAGATGGGCCAACATTTCTGGCCGTGATTGGTGTGGCCAGGGCTAGAATGACAAAGCAAAGGCACTAGGAAGTACAAGTTAAGAAGGCATTCACTCCTAGATTTGTCCAAGTGCAGGATTGGGCCCTGCATGACCCTGAGAGTGAGCTCCTCCTTCCCTTTTGCCCCCTCTGTCCCTTCTCTGCCTCCCTCTCTATTCCTGGCCCTGGAGAGGGGACTCAGCACACTTGCTGCATGTTGCCCTAGTTCGCTGGACACTGGCAACCCCACAGCAGATAGAAGGCTGAAGGGTAGCACCACGGCCTTAGGATGGCACCTCTGTGGTGTTGGGAGTTGGCAGTAGAGAGCGCATCATTTCAATGAGTCTAGGAGAGGCCACATAGTACCTGAGTATAGATGAAATTCTCCTGCAAGTTTCTGGAAGGTTTGGGGAGGACTTAAGGTGGGAGTGTGGGGTGGGAAGTTAGCATTCCCCTAGTGTGGGTGAGGGCAGAGCCAGAGAAATGTCAACTCGTAACTGCTACAATGAGCTTGTTCTTAGATCCCAGCCCTAAGCTTGGAAAGCATAGGTCCTATCACTTTGTGACACACTTTTCCTTGTCCATCATCATCTCTAGTCATCATACATGACACGCATGCATGAGCAAACAGAAGCTATGCAACTTTCCAATTCACAGCATCACTGATGTGTTAGAATGAGGAGTGTCCCCAGACAGCTGTATTTCAACTTCCTTTCTGCACATAGGAGGTAATTAACCAAGGGGAGGAGTTTTAAGAATATAGTCAGGTCACACAGTGAGGTGAGCAATGGAAATAAATCCCACTGAGCACTTCTCTTTTATTTCAAACTCTTACATAGCTTGCATAACCCCACTGAAGCTTGACTAAGAAATCCTGAATTTCTAAATTTGAGATGAAACTCTACCAAGCTGGCGTGTTTACAGTTAAAGCCCAAATCCTTGCAGACTGTTTCGGTGTGGGCATCAACCGTCTCTGTCTGATTCCCCACCCTTCTTTATCCTATCTCCTCCAGGTATGTCTTTGATTTCTAGCAGATGTGGGGCAGCTTGACTAGGATTTGTCACAACTCCTGTTCAACTAGAAGTTTCCAGTCCTGTTCCTTTGTAGCCCCCAGGGAAAGCAGGACAAAGCCCAGTGAGGTGGCAGTTGAAGGACTGACCTGCTGTGGGCACCCTCTCCTGAACTGACAGTCTTCGCCCAAGCCCCAGTTTCCCTGCTAGGCAGCCACTGCATCTTTAAAGCCAGAACCTGTGTTATTACTCATTTAAAAAATGATAAATCTTAAAACAATAAAATTTATACATTAGTGCTTCATCTTGGCTGCTCCAGCCACGGCTCTAATAACCTTCCAGCTTGCTTGCAAGTCACCTTTTCTAGGGGAGCTCCCATTATTTCCGAGATGAGTAGAACATCACCTCTAAAACACATTTGCAAGGAATATACTGTGGATTAGAAGGAGATGCAAAGCAATATTCTACTAAATAACCCTCAGGTCAGAGAGGTAATCACAGTGGAAATAAGAAAATATTTTGAACCAAACAAAAACAAAAATGGGAACACATCAATAGTTGTGGAATGCAGCTAAACGACTCAGAACAGGTGTTCTTATCTTCAGGTAAGAATTCTGGGGTGCTGTCAACTTGGCTGGGAAAAATATATATCTGTTTGAAATAACCATACAGCAGAAATCTAGCATTTCCTTTAATTAGGAATATAGGCAACAGACCACAACTGTATTAGTTGTGTGCATGACTTTGTCACCAATAGACAGCACATATATTGAATCGACATTGCCCATCAATTTAAGGATTGAGGCCATTTATCTTCTCTGCTTTGGTCTCTCAATGTGCACTCAAGCTTGTATCAATACAGGGACACAGATGACAACAGTTTATGTTTTTTTATTGCTTTATGAGCTATGTTAGCATAAGCACTGCAGAAAGATGCCCGGAATTTTGCCAAAGAGGTGGCATGGGCAAGATTTTCTGGTTACCGTGCAAGGAAACCATACACAATCCACAGGTGTATCGTGCAAAGTGGCCAATTTACTAGATGCATAAAAGCAGTGTGAAAAGGTCTCAGCTCCCCCCACTACTAGTTTCATTTGCTTTTTCTCACAACTCTTTATATTTCAGAATAGTTATAGATTTGAAGGAAGTTGCAAAGATAGAAGAGAGGTCTAAGGACGTTTCCCCCATTTTCTCCCATTGGTAGCATCTTAGGTAACTATAGTACAGTATCAAAATCTGGATGTAGCCATGGATAGAAAGGGGATATGTATAGGTCTATGCAATTTTTAAAAAATCACATGTGTAGTTTTGTAGCCAGTACCTTAATCAAGGTACAGAACTCTTTTATCCACAAAGACTGCTCTCATGTTATCCCTTTATAGTTATACCCTCATCCCCATTGTGATCATTCCCAACCTCTGGCAACCACTAATTCATTCTCCATTTTTACAATTTTGTCACTTCAAAAATACTATATACATTAAAGCGTACATTCTGAAACACTTGACTTTGTTTTCTCATTCATACAATGTCCTTGAGATTCAAGATCCACCCAAGTTGCAATGTGCATTAATAATCCACTCCTTTTCATTACAGCATGGTATTTGAAGGTATGGATGCATGAGTTTCTTTCATCATTGCTTGATTGTAGAGCATTTTAGTTGTTTCCAATTTTTGGCTACGAACAATTGTGTACATATTTTTGTGTGGACATGCTTCATTTCTCTGGGATAAATGCCCAGGAGTATGAATGCTGAATTGTATGGTAAAGTGTATGTTTAGTTTTCAAGGAATTGTTCAGACTACCGATGTTTTTTGGAATGCTGTATTGTTTTACGTTCCTACTAGCAATGTATGAAAACCTACTGACAATGTGTGAAAATTATGACTTCTCTGTATCTTCTTCAGCATCTGGTATTTTCAATTTTAGTTGGCCTAATAGGTGTGTATTGATGTCTCACTGTGGTTTTAATTTGAATTCCTCAGTGGCTAGTGATGTTGAAGTTCAAGTGTTTACTTGCTATCTTACATGCATTCTCTTGGGCAAGCTGTCTCCTCTCGTTTTTGTCTATTTTCTGCTTGGTTTGTTTGTTTTTTATATTGTTGAGTTTTAAAAAATTTGTGATACGACTCAGTGCCAGTAGCACAGTGGTTACAGCGCTGGCCACATACACTGAGGCTGGTGGGTTGGAACCCAGCCTGGACCAGCTGAACAACAGTGACAACTACAACAAAAAAATAGCTGGCCATTGTGGCAGGTGCCTGTAGTCTCGGCTACTCTGAAGGCTGAGGCAAGAGAATCACTTAAGCTCAAGAGTTGGAGGTTGCTGTGATGCTGCAGCACTCTACCCAGGGCAACAGCTGGAGACTCTGTCTCAAAAAAAAAAAAAAATTGTGATAAGTGACACCAAACAAAGTTTACCTTTGTAACCATTCTTAAGAGTGTAATTCAGTACTGCTAAGTATTTTCGCATTGTTGGGCAATCCACCTCCAGAATTTTTTCATCTTGCAAAGCTGAAACTCGATCCCATTGAACAACTTTCCATTTCCCCCCACCTTTATCCCTGATGACCACCAATCTAGTTTTCGTTTTTATGAATTTGACTAGTCCAGATACTTCATATAAGTGGAATCATATAGTATTTCTCTTTTCGTGAGTAGATTATTTCATTTAGCATAGATTATTTCATTTAGCATGTCCTTAAGATTCATCCATGATATAACGTATGTCAGAATATCATTTCTATTGGATAAATAATATTCCTTATGTGCCTATACTACATTTTTTTTTTTTATCAATTCATCCATCAATGAACATTTGAGTTCTGTCACCTTTTGCTATTGTGAATAATGGTGTCATGAACATGGATTTACAACTATTTGCTTGAGATCCTGCTTTTAATTTTTTTGAATTCGTACCCAGAAATGGAATTGCTGGATCACATGGTAATTCCATTTTTAATTTTTCAAAGGCCTGCCATATTATTTTCCATAGTGGTTGCACCATTTTACGTTACCACTAACAGTACACAAGGGGTCCAAGTTCTCCACATTCTTGACAACACTTATTGTTTCTGTTTTTTTTTTTTTTTAAATAGTAGCTATCCCAATGGGTATGAGGTGATATGATGTTGAGTTTTTTTTTTTTCTTTTTTTTGTAGAGACAGAGTCTCACTTTATCGCCCTGGGTAGAGTGCCGTGGCATCACACTGCTCACAGCAACCTCCAGCTCTTGGGCTTAAGCGATTCTCTTGCCTCAGCCTCCCGAGTAGCTGGGACTACAGGCGCCC